>PITA01004196.1:62781-126947 GCA_004023965.1 Spilogale gracilis
AAAAAAAAAAAAAAAAAAAAAAAAAAAGGTTCCCACATGATGTAGGAAACAAAGGCAAAAGAAATGTAGCTTACATTAAAATCTCTTTAGAGCTTATAGCTCACTGATAGATAACCTGAAACATGGAGAATGTGACCTTCCTCAAGGAACTTGTCATGGCTGCTTTAGTGCCTTAATGTTTAAAAGTAACCTTATCTTGCCAGCAGATGGCCCCTCAAAGTCCTGAAAGCCTTGCTTCCAGATTCAATGGAGACTTGCACTATCCCTGGACCCCATGAATTAAAAAGTATACATCAGTCACTCCTCACAATCCCAGTATAGCTCTTTCTGCCCACAGGTCCTGTCCTGTGAGCCGGGAAAGGATTAAGGTCTAGACAGGGAGAGACAAGAGGCCCCTGACTCCCCTGACCAGGCTCAGAAACTATCCCTGGCAGGTGGATGCTGAGACAGGAATAAGAGAAGAGAGAAACAAACCAAGACGCTAGAAGACTCTCAAGGCCATGAGCTTCCCAGGCAGTTCTCAATAAAATACTGCCACCAAAAGCCCTCTGTGGTAACACATTTGGGCCCCTCTCACTCTAGAGAGATTTTTTCTTTCCTTTCTGCTCTCAGCTTCACTTAATAAACTTACACTTCACCCCACCCACTTGTGTCTGCAAGATTCATTCTTAGACTCTGTGAGATGAACCCTTATAACAATCCTTCTTCATGGCATCGTTCACTACTACTTGCAGAGACCCAAGAGATTCTTTTAGTTGTCCTATAATGTAAAATGCTACCTTTTTTTTCTTTTTCATCATTAGAATTTGGAGAAGGTCACACTTCACAATCAAGGGGATCCTCAAAAGGAAATGCTCTATGTCTTCAAATTTTCCAATTAAGTAGGACATTCATTAATCACTGAAAATCTAATTCATAACAATTCAGTCCTCATAGAAAAAAAACAAGATCTATGACTGTGTAAATTTCAATGCACCAATTACATAGAGTTACAAAGATTTAAAAATTATGCTCTTCTTTGATTGTTCAATATAATATAGGTTCCCAATAAATATTTGCTAAATGAATAATAAGCCAATAAAAGAACTTCTTACTAATCTGAACATCATCAAACTAATATCGGTGGGATCTAAATCTTTCCCTTTATAAAAAAGCATCTTGAACATTAAGCAAAAATAGTAATAATAGCAACACTATATATATATAGTTATTATATACATATAAGATAAATTTTGAAATTGAATTAAAGCCAACTGTTGTATTAACTCTGATGGTTTTTATTTATATTTTATGTACGTTAATTCAGGAGGCAGTGTATCTAATATACATCATGGTAATAAAAAATGCATCCCCAGCAATCATTAACTCTAGTAAACCTGACTAGTGGAGCCAGGACCATTAAAAGGTATGAGGGCAAATGTTCTCTGGGTCACAAATACATGACAAGGCATGTTATAAATAGGCCCTTCCTCTCGAGATGTTAAAAATGTGTGTTGGTTTAGTGATTAGTGTTCTTAACATCTCCGATATTTTACAGACAGAAAACAGAAGGTCAGAAGTATTACATGCCTTGTTAGAGAGTCCTAACCACATGAAAATAATATTCTAGATCTTACAGCCTTTGGTTGGTTAAGATTTTTTTCCCCCTCTCCATACATTGCATATCTGTTGTGCTACCATAAATTTGACTTAAATGTGTAATTTAAAAAATAATGATGTCCCTGAAGAATGCTTCCTAGACGATACCATTTAATAAACTAAAAGTATATTAGTATATTAAGAAACAGCTTTACCTGAGTACTTTCCACCTCTGTTCCTCTTCACAAAGCAAATAGTTAACAGGATCAGCGTGAGAAGAGCAATCGCACACATCAATCCAATAAACCAGCCTTGAGTGGAGATGTCCTCATACAAACCAGCGTACTCTGTCGCACAAAGAGCAATCACACGTTGCAAGCTAGAAACAGTCTTTGGGGTTATGCCCCCTTTGGGAAACTGAAACATCATTTTAAACATACAAAATAGCATCTGTTTTATTTTTCCATGCAGTGACCCTAGAGGGAATGTGATTTAAAGGACATGTCATGGGAAGAATACTGATAAATGGTTCATTCTGTATGTAGAAAGGGCCCTCTCAACGTGCATTTGACTCTGAGCATGAAAACCAAAAAGGGACAGTGGAGGCAGAGCAAGGGAAATACAGAAACAGCACAAGCAAGCAAAGCGCAAGCTGCCTTGGTTATATGCAGACTGCCGAGGAGTTTCTGCAGGTTTTATTCTGGTTTTGGTTTTCTGTTTAGTTTTTATTATTATTAATGTGTGTTAATTGTCAGGAGATTTTTTTTTTTTTTTTTTTTTTTAGTCAACTACTCCAGTGAAAACAGGACTATGTTGGATCTTTGTGGAACATTTTTCATTTTGATAATTTTGATGAGCACGGGGTGTTATACGTAACTCATGAGTTGTTGAACACTACATCAAAAACTAATGATGCACTCTCGTTTGGCTAACTGAAAAAATAATAATAAAATGCTATGCCAAAACAAACTGAAACTGTTATCTTTGTAACTAATGTACTCCATATTTTTATCTTTAATACAGGAAGTATGTAAAATTAAATAATCTATAAAACAAATTTATTGTCTAAGAAGGCCCCAAATACAATCTCATGTCTCACCTCTCCCTCTTGTCTCAATTACATCTTCAAAAATGCTATTGTTATCAACCCAATTCTTAGTCAATAGGCGAACTATATGTTCAGCTCCTGGCTCAAATACCTCTACTGGGTGAGTCTTTTGAGTAAGATTGACTCCTTCTGATATCTTCCCGATACTTTTACCTAAGAAATGTACACAGTTAAATCAAAAAAATTGTAATCATTAAAAAGCAGGACATGAAAAGTAAAAACAAACAAAAACATTGTTATGTGAGAGGAGAGCCGTTTGCAGCATTTTTTTCTCAGTTTTTGAATTATCAAGAGATCAAGAAAGTCAACATTTCAAGATTTTCTTTCTTAATATCCTCAAATGGAGGAAATGAAATGAATTTAATTCATGTCCTTTAAAGATGACGGACATGTTGATGAAATGGTACTATAAATCTGCCCGGTCACATGAATGGTTCAAAACCAAACACAGACTCAAAAAATTATACTGTCATTTTGTACAATTTGAACTCTCACAGGCCTCACAGGACACTAAACATGGCCATTTAGGCTTATTTTTGAGAGCAAATGACATTATAATTTTAAATATAGATTACTTCTTTTTTTGTCTTGGTTTTCTCTATAAATACTGAGGGTTAGTATGACATGGTCATATATTAAATACTTGAAATTTATAGAAATATAAGCAGGTTTATAGGTACATGAAGTACAGGTTTATAAGTACCTTTAAATAAAATGCACTGAGATTTTTAAAATATCATGAGGCATTAATACTTTAAAAAAATGAATGTATCAATATATTAACTATAGAATCTCATAGGAGCAGATAAAAATGAGTCCAGTGTAATTAAATATACATTTAACTTCTGATTTTGCAACAAAATATGTAAATATTTTTGTATTTGAGCCATAGTTTTTCTGAGAATCAACTCAGCATAATAAAGGTAAGTAATTTATACTGAAAATAAAGTAATAATGCCATGTTGAGAATATTAAAAGTTATGAAACCCTGTGTCAAATGGGTGTATGTCACACATTAAAATTTGGTTATAAGTTTTAACCACAGAGTAAAAATGGATGATATAGTTACTGATAACAAAAGGGCTTCATTAAAAAATGTCACCACGGGAGAAATAAGGCCAATTATGTTAGTTGAGCGAAGCCTTTAAGATTGAGCACCACTGAAATAGAACACAATTAATTTTGACTTTGAAAACAGAAATGTTAGTATAACATTAAATAGTGTAAGCTTTTGAAAAATAGAGCAAAGCAATTGTTTTGTTCAAACCAGCAATGACACAAATAATCCTGATTAGCTCCATCATCTTCCCCCTCTTAGACTCTGGAATGTGAGCCACCTGAACATCAGGTGACAACCAGGAAATAATCAGAAAAAAAGAAAAAAAAAAAAAAAGCTTGTGTATCAAATCCTTTTTTCTGAAGAAATGCCAGATGACCTTAAAATATGCTATCTAGGCAGAGCCAGGAAAAGAAAGATAGGCAGAAATAGATTCCAATTTGCACAAAAGTGAGTGTTTTGTGATATCAAGATTTATCTCCTCAGTGAAAATATATACGTATTTTTCCTTTTCCAAAGATCATGCTGAAATCCAGTGGCAAAAGAGATTATAGTTTCTTTCCTGTAAATATGGCAAGATATGCCTACAGAAGAGAAATCAGTATCAATGGGGGAAGAGGCAGTAGCTAAAGATGCAGAACCCTGAAAGAGAGCACAAACATACTAGTAAGGAACATTTTCAAATTCCTGAGACATAGGGCAGTGAAGAAACAGGGTGTAAAACACTCAAGCCCATTAGCTGCATCTTTAATTTGCAAAGAAGATGCAGCATCTTTTACAAAACTATACAAACAGCATTTTCCATCTACTAAAAATAGTTTTTTCAACATGAAGGCGACCAAACCCAGATTTTCTTAATACTTCCATAGATGCATACGGTAACTATAACTATTGTAAGGGAATTTTATGAATGCTTTTGTCTTACCTGCTGCAAATTAACAATAATGGGATTAGCATATCTTATGCATATTATGGTCTTGGTTTTAACAAAATAGCAACCTTTTCCATGCTTTAAACTCTGTTTTGAAAAATACGGAAGTAGCATTATTTAGATTACTACTATTCTGACTTCTTCTCTCTGTACTGAACACTTGATGATTCTCTGAGCTCTTGAGAAGTAAGATCCTTTAGTTACTAAAAAAGTTTTCCATTATCATCTTTAAATCTCTCTGTTGAGTCAGTAAATGAATTCTTCATTTCACTTGGTGTCTCATTTGTCCTTGGGAATAATGGGTGGGTTTCCTGGAAGAAACTCTTTGAGTAGACATACTTTTTCCATAAAGGGGAATTTTGAGTATTTAGGGTATCTGAGGAAAACATAAACCCTTCATTTGGGTAGGAACAATAAGAAGGAGAAACAGACAGTGAAGGACAGAGCATAACCATTCACACACACTGATTTGATGATGATTTGCATATACTTGAGCCTATTTTATAATAATATACATATTTTATAAGTGATAACATAGTTTTTCTTATTACTATTTCCTTTTCCATCAACTCGATCTTTTTTCTAATCTAAAATTTGGAAACCCATCCAGGACGGACAGTGTCTGAACACATAATACATGATAAACAAATGATTCTATTTGCCTTCCTGCCATCTGCTTTTCCTTGTTCCCACCCTCAAATATCCTTCTAGGTCTAATCAACTTGATCTAACACAAAGCCTTCTTTTTTTAACTTATTAGTATATGCAACAGTTCCTCTGATTCATTTCCTTTTTATGCTCTGCCTTCTCAATTTCTCTCCTTTTAAGTTTAGCAAGAAGATTGCTAAAATCATAACTGTCATAATAATTTGGGAAGGGAAATGGGTCCAGGTTGAAAAAAAAAACACAAAAACAAGACAAAAATGAAAACGAAACGTTCAACTGGATTTGGAGAATTATACAAATTAAATAGAGGTTGATGGGCCATTTCCAAGCTAGTGTTTGGCATCAACCAGTAGAGAGCCAAATAAAACAGATTCATATATATATATGAGCCAAGACATGGAAGTGAAATGTATTAGATCATTGTTACAAAACATCAACCAGGGCAAAAGGCAAATATTTTTTCTGTATGAAAACACTTCCAAAAAAAAAATAACCCTCTCTAGCAGTCTTATGAGTAACTTCATGACCTTACATACTCCTATTCTAATTAAGTAAAATTATAGCTCCTGTCCTTACACACACTGAGGCTGCAGTTTCAGAGATGTAGTGCAGAAATCCATAAATTCAGTCAATGTGAATTTTGCAAACAAGAGAAATAAATTCTATATCTATATCAGTGGAAAACAAAAGGTCAGATAGATTGAGATCACAATCATTTCTAATTTATAATGACTAGCTTGGGACAGTCCCTTCAGAGCAGTTTACAAAACAGCATGCAGAAGACTCCTGCACTTACTCCCTTCTCCTAATGTAGAGCTTTCCTCCGTGATTGGTTTCCCGCAGCCCTTCGAAGTGCAAGCCCTCAAGTAGAATTTGTACTTGGTAGTTGCACTGAGGTTTGAGAGACGCCAGCTGGGCTTCGATGGAGTTGTAATGTTGATGTCATTTAGTTCTCCAAGTTCATAGGTGTCATTTACTAAAGAAATAAACATGAACAACAATGCCTCAGAATTCACAGACTTAATTCAAGTTATGTTATCCCTTATTTTTGATTCTGTATATGCTTGTGGTATGCAAGGCACAATCTTAATTATTCACAGCCATCAGCTAATTTGATTCTATTAAAAAAGGGAAAATGAACAAACTAGAGATCCAAATGCTGGAAATTAGAAAGAAATATCACTCTTTACATATTTGAGAGCATTCCTATAAAATACCACAATGTCGGAGCGCCTGGATGGCTCAGTTGGTTAAGCGACTGCCTTCAGCTCAGGTCATGATCCCGGAGACCCAGGATCGAGTCCCACATCGGGCTCCCTGCTCGGCAGGAAGCCTGCGTCTCCCTCTCTCACTCCCCCTGCTTGTGTTCCCTCTCTGGCTATATTTCTCTCTGTCAAATAAATAAAGTCTTAAAAAAAAATTAAAATACCACAATGTCAACTGAAAAACTACAATAATCTATAAATTGAAAGATATATATAGAGAGCTCTCAGACACACAATCAACAACAAAAAGAGATAAATTATTGGGGCACCTGGGTGACCCAGTCAGTTAAGTGTCTGTCTTCATCATCTCAGTTCATGATCTCAGGGTCCCGGATCAAGCCCATGATTAGGGCTCCTGGCTCAGTGAGGAGCCTGCTTCTCCCTCTGACCTTACCCCTTGCTCATGTTCTCTCTCACGTGCTCACTCTCTCTCAAATATTTATAAGTCTTTTAGGGCACCTGGGTGGCTCAGTGAGTTAAAGCCTCTGCCTTCGGCTCAGGTCATAATCTCGGGGTCCTGGGATCAAGGCCCGCGTTGGGCTCTCTGCTCAGCAGGGAGCCTGTTTCCTCCTCTCTCTCAGCCTGCCTCTCTGCCTACTTGTGATCTCTCTCTCTCTGTGAAATAAATAAATAAGATCTTTAAAAAAAAAGTCTTTTAAAAAAGAGATAAAGTATTCAAAAATATTTATCTCCCTTAATAGAAAGAAAAGTAAGTATACAATTGTGTCATTTTATTTAAAAATCCATATATTAAGCAGTATAATAATCACTGCACTTGCTAACATTCCAGACTTTTCTCTCTACACTCTAAGAATTTATTTTTAGGGCGCCTGGGTGGTTCAATGGGTTAAGGCCTGTGCCTTCGGCTCAGGTCTTGATCTCAGGGTCCTGGGATCGAGGCCCGCATCTGGCTCTTTGCTCCACAGGGAGCCTGCTTCCTCCTCCTCTCTCTCTGCCTGCCTCTCTGTCTACTTGTGATCTCTCTGTCAAATAAATAAATAAAATCTTAAAAAAAAAAAGAATTTGTTTTTAAAATCATTTAAATCTTACATGCAGATCAACACAAAGGCTGGCATTTAATTAACACCGAGTTTCTTTATTGTTCAGATAAAGAAAAATCAGTTTTACCAAACAAATTAACATTTAAGAAGCCTTCAAATATTTCTTCAGTGCTTTCTACATATTTGAAAACCAGTTCATGGAATACTGTAGGCTTAAGAGCTCAGCATGGAGAACAAAACTGATTTAGGTTTGAATCTTGCTTAATACTTATTTTAGTACATGGTTCTATATAAGTGAACTCTATATGCCTCAATTCTCACATCCACAAAGTAGTGAAAATACATCCCTCATAGATTTTCTATTTTAGTGAAAAAAATACAGTGAGAGCACTTAGTACTGATCCTGCTACATAGCAAACCTCTCAAGTGTTCAAGAAGTGTTCAAGTGGGGCGTCTGGGTGGCTCAATTGTTAAGCATCTGCCTTTAGCTCAGGTCACGATCCCAGGGTCCTGGGATTGAGCCCCACATCAGGCTCCCTGCTCGGCAGGACACATGCTTCCCCCTCCTCACCCCCCTGCTTGTGTTCCCGCTCTAGCTGTATTTCTCTCTGTCAAATAAATAAAATTTTAAAAAGAAAAGAAAAGAAAAAAGAAATACTCAAGTGCCACCTCAACTGGGATGATGTCTGATCTAATCTAATCCTACAGCTCAAGACAGGCCATCAGGAGCTACGACCCATACACGACCTGGATTGCAACAAGCTTTGAACTACGTGGAGGCAGAGGAGCCTATCGGCTCTGTCACCAAGGTGGCTTTTTGTAAGAAGTGTAGTCCCAGTGACCCCACTGTTTAGAATGCACGTCCTCAAAGTCTCAAAGTTTCTATGACTTCAGTTCCCTAATTTCCATTTTGAGATGACGCTTCGACGTGAAGACTGTTAGACATAGAAGGCACTGTAATTACAAATGACTTGATTTCCTCTAAACATCTTGTTTTCAACCAAATGACACAGCAGCACGAGAGCAGGGTCCATCCTGAGCAACGGGCCGAAGACAACTCTTTAATGCTCTCACAACCACCTGCCTACGCCAGTGGGCTGCCCACACAGGATTCCACAAACAGAAGTACATTTAGGGTTGAGACCAGAAGCATGTGTCGGGAGACAAAAGAGGCAGTGCAGTGTGGGAAGTCACCTGCGCTCTGAATCTCCATGCCATCACTGACTTACTCTTTTCTTTGGCATGTTTCTTAATTCTCAAGGCCACCCATATGTGAGCATTGCACGTCTGTCTTCAGGTACCTACTGGCTCTTCTTCTCAAAAGGGATTGCCAAGCCTTTCCGAAAAGAACTAGATTATAAATATTTCAGCCTTGTGAGTCACACAACCTCTGTCCCAGCTACTCAGCTTGGGCCACTGTGCTGAGAAGGCAGCTCCAGACAAATGTGAGTGAAAACAGGCAGCAGGGCAGATTTGGTCTGCAAGCCGTTTTGCAGACCCTTTTGTTGTAAGGAAGTATGCCAACTTACAAACTATGATCACCAGAATCTCAGCAGAGCAAACCAAATACTCAACCAAAAATGAAGGATTAATAGGTAGATCCAGGGGCATCTGCGTGGCTCAGTCAGTTGAACATCTGACTCTTGGTTTTGGCTCAGGTTGTGATCTCACCGGTCATGGGATCCAGCCCCATATCAGGTTCTGTGCTGGGCATGGAGTCTACTTGGGAGTTTCTGTCCCTTTCTCCCTTTCCCTCTGCCCCTCCTGACTTGTGCTCTCTCTCTCTCTCTCTCAAATAAATATATCTTTAAAAAAATAGGTGGATGCAGAGGCGCCTGGGTGCCTCATCGGTCGAGCATCTGCCTTTGGCTCAGGTCAGGATCTCAGGGACCTGGGATCAAGCCCCGCATCAGGCTCGTTGATCAGTGGGGAGCCTGCTTCTTACTCTCTTGCTCCCTCTGTGCTGTCTCTCTCTCTCTCAAATAAATAAAATCTTAAAAAAAAAAAAAGACAAAAAACAAACAAACAAAAAAACCAGGTGAATCCATTCAGATTTCTACTTACTTATCTGATACTGTAAGAGATAACCAGTTAAGTTTCCATTTAATTTCTTAGGTAGTCCCCAGGTTAAAGTGGCAGTGTCCTTATCAACTTTGATGACTTTGAGAAAAGCTGGTTGTTCAGGTACTAGAAAACATAACACCAAGGAGTTAACACTCATAAATTGGTAAATTTCTTAGAAAAAAACCCAGAACTCCATTAGATTCCAGTTTTTCATAAAAATTGAGAAGCTAACTCATATGAAGTACATACTGATTAACTACTGATAAAGAGGTAAATGTTTAATTTGGCCATTGGACAATTCTCACTGTTGACATTATTCTTCACTGTTATTCTTACCTCCTTCTGGAGTTTGAAATATATAAGGCTCACTCTCTGGACCAGCTCCTTTGGAATTATAGGCTAAAACTGTTAAGTGAAATTCACTAAAGGCATCTAGAGAAGGAACCATTCCATAGTTTCTTTGTCCTGAAAATCTCAGAATGTTTACTTCTTTAGGATGTGCTCTTCCGTCCAACAGACTTTTTGTTTTCCACCAATTTATCTGCAATGGAAATAGGAACCCTTTAACATACCACCATGGAGGAAGATTCTCTTCTGGCTGCTTCTAAGATCAGTTCTTATTTTCATTTAAGATATTAATTCAGCAACAAGAAAATCTATGATAAAAACCTGATATCCTTTCAGATGTCCATGTACTCTGTCCTTTGGAATTGTTGACCAGGTAACTTTAACTAATGTGCTGTTTACAACATCCACCCCATGGATCACTGGAGCTGTATCAGGATCTGTTAAGCACATAAGAATGATGAGCTTTCAATACCCTCAAATGCGACTATTGGGATCCTTTTCAAAAGGTGATTTTTCAAATTGCTTAATCTGCAAAATGCACTCTTATGAAATCAATCCCAAATGGAATCAAGAGAGTTTCTCAATACAGAGGATTTCAGAGTCCAATAGGTTTCTAGGAGAGGACAGCCTACATCTGGAACCAGTGGCCAGTAAAATATTCTGTGGGTATCTTGCCTTTAGAAGCAGATGAGCGAAATAATAAAACTAAAATTATGTGAGAGCTTGATCAGTCTATTAATAACAACAGCTAACATTAACTGAGCATATGCCATGTGTAGGCATTGTTCTAAGGGACTGGCTCACTGGACTGGCTCACATAATCCTTAGAACAACTATATAAAGTGGTATTATTATCCCCATTCTACAGGGGAACTAACTACAGAGGAATAACCAAATGCAGCCATGACTAATAATGCCTTAGCTCACAATGGTAAGCCCAGTGTAATTTTATTTGGGTAGAAGAATGTAGATAGGTGAATAAGGAGTTAGTAATTTCAGATTCTCAACCTTTTTCCATTTTTGGATCAAAATTTTACTTTAGATACTGAAACAATGAGAATAACTCCTGTGGAGTGACATGGAATACACCATCTTTCCTTTTTAAAATAATCTATTTGTAGCAGTTATTATGGTATAAGAATTTAATAGTGAGCATATCACTAATACCTCAAAACAGTGTGTACATGTCTGTAATTCTATAGACACATTTCAGGCTGGATCTCATCTGCATTAGGGAGATTCCAAAAATACAACTGAGGCCTGAGATGGCAGCAGGTGGCTGTTAGAAAGTCTTTCACAAGGAAGAACAAATGTAACTGGAAACATTATGACAGTTATGTTGCTTAACTGACTGTGTAGTGATGAGGACTGGTCTTTGATTTTTCATATAGAAATAGTGTTACTGGGAAACTGAATAAAATTAAAACTTTTCACGTAATTCCTTACCACTCTATAGTGATCGGCTATCCTGCAGTCAACCTGAAAGTAGGAACCATGTGCGCTATTCCTTTTTATCTCCCACAGCTAGTACATCCTATTTTGCATGCAGTGGTTGATCAAAAATGGTCCTCAATAGAAATGCAATATACTTGAAAGAAATTGCTCTTGAAGGGCTTAGCAGTTTCAGATGTGTCACTTACAGTCTTCTCCAGAATAGAGAATCACTGACTGAGGCTCAGGGCCGGAGCCAAGGTGATTGATGGCTTGGACTTGAACATCATAAGGAGCGTAGACAGTAGGCGTCATCACTCGCAAGGTGTGGTTTGTGACTGTTTCCTCTTCCCACTCCACAGGGGCTCCCTGTGGCTTCCAGGTCACTCTGTATTCCAGTCCTGGTCCATTCTGCTCCATGGATTTCAAAGGCTTAGATATAAGAGAGAAGGCTGGATTCATCCAGTGTGATCATGGCTATGTTGAGTCAGAGAGGGTGGCAAGCCATTCTAAATGGCGATAAGAAACACTGCAATAGAGGGATCCTGTCTTGAAAGATTTTAAATCCCCCTCTTTGGTTTAGAAACACTTGCAAAAATTTTTGTCATTCTGTAAGTTTAAGTTTGAAAGTCAGTCCCTCATCTTCCTAAGTAGTAAGAAGCCCACAATTTAGATGCCTTGATTATGCCCTTGTGATTAAATTGCACTGTTCATATGCAAAAGAATTTACTAAGAAAATCCAGAGGACTTTTGCTTCTGTCTACACTTTCCTCTGTATTCTACTTTTTTACTCTCGAAGAACTGAAAGATACAAAAAGGACATGATCATGAATTGTATGGTTGTGAAAGGGACTTCCCATGACTTATCAATGAGAACTCTTTCTACCTGATTCCATCCATCCTTCTTCATATGCTTTCCAAAAAAGAGAGATTGAGTACATCTTTACTTCTGGATAATATGCATATTTATACATTAGTGCCTAGAAGATGCAGCTTCTCTCTCTAATAAAATAATTCCCTAGCTTCTTACCAATTCTTTAAGACAGAGTGCCCCGCCCCCAAGCCCCATTCCCCGCTTCCACTTTATTTTGCTGTATAGGAAAATTTAGTAGAGGATGTTTTAGTAGAAGGAAGCAGTTATTTCCACTCTGGTTTTCTTTTTTAATCAAGCAATACTTTAATTTAAAAAAATCATTATAATTTAAATCATCTGTTTCATTTCAAAAATGGGAATTTGCATTTAAATGAATCAATTATATAGACTACATAAAAATATGTGACTTAAGTCCTAGATTATAATGCTCACTTATATAAATGGTAATTTTGTTTCTAAATATCAGTATTCAATAATGTCATATATATCAGGGTGCCTAGGTGACTAGGCATGTTCAGGTCATGTTCTCAGGGTCATGAGATCAAGCCCCACACTGGGCTCCGCACTGGGGCATGGAGCCTACATAATATTCTCTCTCTCCCTCTGCCGCTTCTCCTACTGCTTGCTCTCTCTCTCAAGAAAAATTAAGTAAAATAAAACAGTGTCGTATATAATGTTTTCTTACAGAATTTCCAGTGCTTCTTGACTCAGTCTAACTTACTAAACTTTTTTTAGATGGATTGGCTAGAATTAAGTTGAAAGCAGTGCTATACCAACAAAAGCAATTTCAAGTCTACGCTAACTCCAAGGTGAATACTAAAAAAAAAATCAAAACAAAGCAAAATCTTTCTGAGATTTCACAATCATTGTTTATACTTTGCATTCTAAGTTTTGCACCAAGGTAATTTTTACTACCATATGGATATAAATCCACAAATGGCTTGTGCAGTGCCCAGATGAATCAGGCCCTAAGCTTTTAGTTTCATATCGTAATATGGAATTACAATTTCCTTCGGTCTCTACCAACAATAAATGAGTACAGATAAAATAATTCAGTTTACATGTTTTGGTCCAAGCTGTTCCAACAGCTACATTTAATAAACCTCTCCTGCAAATTTTAAAATACACTGCTACTGTATTTAACACTTTCAAGAAAAATCTAAATTACCAAGCTCTTTGGTGCCTAGACTCAAGAGGAAACAGCAGGAGTATTTTATATTTGACTTTCAGACCACTGGCAACAAAACCACAGCAAATTCTTAAAGAGGCCCCAAACAAACAGAGCAGACCAGAGGAGGTGGGAGTGGGGGTCCTGTTTTCATCACTGAGTGAGCTCATGACATCTGAGGAAGGCCATTAAAATGAGAGTCCCGGCTTCTCTCTGTGAACTGTATAGCTGATACCCCTCAGCTACTGCCTCCCTTCCGATGGAGTGGTGAAGATTAATGAGCTGATGTTGGTAGAACATAGTGTGCTTCTCTGAGGAACTGACCTGATAATTACATACTATTATCTTCATCTAACCAGTTTTATCATCTATCTTATGAAATTGCTAGGAAACTTGAGAGAGAAAAAGATATTCTACAAGAATAAGATATTAACATAATTTCAGATTATAAATTAAGTAATTATGAAGACAATGTGGTAGCAAATATGTACAGCCACAAATTCAAGGAAAGAAATAATATTCTTGACTATACTTAGGTTCTGTGTATTATCAATTTTTTCAAATTTTAAATTTGCAAAACTGAATTTCACTGAAGTGGAATCATGGGTTACTGTTGATATAAAAATATTGAGTAAAAAAAAATCAGACTAAATTTTATACATCCTAAAATTCTTCCCAAAATCATATCTGGAAAGAGGTTTGGATATAAAATAGTGTATTCTTCCACATATATTCAAAACTGTTCTACATTTATGTAAAATTCAATGAATTTGATGTTGGAAGTCTATTATAAATCAGAATGTCTGAATGGTATTTTACTTTCAAGGAGGTTAAATTATCTGTTCATGAATATGTCCACACAGAGCAGGGAGAAAGTTACCCACTATTACAGAAAGAATTTAGAAATGACACTCAAAATAAAATTCTCTGAGTAGATGTAAAATTTTACATCAAGTTCAAAGATAAAAGTCTATTTGATAACCTTTAATAGAAATATATAAAAGGGTGAAAAGTGCAATTTGAAGTCCAAAGCTATCTATGGTAGGTTTGTTGATTTCTAGTAGTATTCTAGCGGTATGGGGACGGTTAAGACTGCCTACACCTCCTTGACCTCAGTTCCTATATCTAGAAAAAGGCATTAATGACAAAGCTGTTCTCAGAAAAGAGCATACAAAATGCCTAATAGTTCTTCATAAGTGGTGGCTATTATTTGGAAGACATCCTTTTGAGATGCATAATATTTCTTAGACCATGTATGAAAATTTAGGAAAGTGTTTTAGTATTTTTTAAACAAGAGACAATTTAGAATGTTATAAAAACACTAGGAATCGGAAACCTTTAATAACGGATTGCAATTAAATCCACCTGTATAACCTTCCTTACATTACTTAGCACTATTTAACTGTACCTCATAACATTCTAACCACAATGATCTGTGAATATGCAAATGAGATATATTTATAAAACATATAAATCTTCTATCTTTATTCCTAAAAACAATATTCTTCTATCAGTACACTTAGCATGCAGACCTAAAAGAAGGAAAAAAAGAACACAAAGTTTAACACATTAGAGAATACATACCTCCCATTTTATAATCATTTCCTTCGGCTGAGAGGCTTGAACCCTTATGTTTTGTGGATTCTTGTCTGGAGCTGAAAAATTATAGTATTAAAGTTACTTTTTTCCAATTTACAGTCCACAACTAAATCAGCATACCCCACTCCCCCTAAATCAGATTTTTAAACAACTTTGATTATATTTGTTTATTTCTATCTGGCCTAGCTTGTAAAGACTTAAGGCAGTTATCTTTTCACCAACTTTACTGAGATATAATTGACATATAACACTGTGTAAGTTTAAGGTGTATAATGTAATAATTTCATATATGTTTGTGTATGCATATATACATACACATAGATGGATGTATATATGTATCCAGTCTATAGACACACATTTTATATTTATGTGCATGTGTATATATTGTAAAATGATTACCACCACGAGGCTAGTTAACACATCCATGACCTCATGTAAGGCAGCTTTTAAATATATATTTTACTTAAAGGCATGAAATCATATGCTTGAAGTGATACAATTACTTTCAATGGAAAGTAGATTTACTTTAGATATCTTCATTTTAAACCTGCTCTTTAAATTTTTTAACCTTTTAAAAAAATCCTAAGCCTACTTTTTAAAAAAAGGTTTAATTTTAAACCTGCTTTACTTTTTCTCTTAGAATTATTGTTAGAAATGTGTCTTGTAAATATCTGCCTCTAAGCTAATAAAATTAAACATCATGTAATTAATTTCAACAATCAACTGTTAGGAACAACAAATAGGTACTAGCAGATAATGTGCCAATGAAATATATTCAAGCGGATCCATTTAATAAGAGAGGGCTAAGTGTAGTTTTCATGCCAAATGTAACTTACACTTCAATCACACAAGTATCTGACTCAATTACTATGTCTTCTTGCTTTTTCCTCAATCCAAAAAGGAAATTATACCCTAGCTTATTTATGTTGTACAATAATACCATGCTATGATCATATTGTTGACCAATGACAATAAAGTAACACAAATTTTAGTATTAATCATTCTTAAGAATTAAAAAAAAAACTCTGGAAATTTAGATAGGTATCAGATATCTATTTAGATATTAAGAGATAATAAATATGCTGAATGTATAAAATTAATTATATTAAATAGTTTAAAGTGTTAACAAGGTGCATACCATGAATAAAATGTTTTATCTCAGAAAGTGGAAATAAAAAGAAAAATAAAGGGAGAAAGCTGGCTTTCTATATATTGAACTTCAGTTTATAACATACTTGATATCTGATTTTAACATGATACTTAGCTATCACAAATAACTCAGAGTAATGTTTGCCCTTATACGTCCCTGTAATCTCCTGTTCTCTATCAAACATTTATATACTACTTATGAATCTGATGTCCTTTGAATATCTGTGTGCTATCTATCAGTTCACAGAACTTGTCAAGCTCTCTAGTAGGAGAAATCTAAAACTCTACATCCATATTATCATTTTTTTAAAGATGATGAAAGAGGGAGCAAAACTAAAATACGTTCTCAGAAACCTGACGTGAGAAGCCACATACCTGCTGGAGGGGTTTCGTGGTGGTCTGACGGCTGGCTGGGTTGGCTTCTCCCTACTTCGTTCAAGGCTATGACCCTGAACTGGTATCTGACATATGGGGCCAAAGACAGCACAACTGTTGTTTCTTTCCCTTGGACTCTAGCCAATTCCTGCCATCGTCCAGGTTCTTCTTTGTTTCCTTCAAATTCAATAATATACTCTGGCAGCAGAAGTGCAGGGAACAAACAAACATTAGAGTGGATTTAGGATATCTAAGTTATACTAACATTTACATGCAGTATAGAAGTTTTAAAGGACGTTTTAGGAAGGATAACCTAGAAGCTATGGCCAAAAAAACTCCCCCCCCAAAAAAACAAAAAACAACAACAAAAAAGGGCTTTAACATTCATTTTGACTCAGGAGTGTAAGGAGCAGAGTTATCCCAGGTCCTCCCTACCGCTAATATGGCTATTGTGGTCATCTCCAGCTTCCCACGTCAGCCGAACACTCCTGTTGTGTCTTTCAGACAACTGTAGGTTTTCTGGTGGATCCGGAACATCTAATTAATAATAAAAATAAAAATAAGGAGAATGTAAATAATGCCTTTGTCTACCCAATTTCCTCACTGAGGCACACTCCACCGCACCTTCTCGCTGGGCCCTGGTCTCCACGCCCAATCGTTCACATTTCAGCAGCCCTTTGGGCTCTTTTTTTTTTTTTTTTTTTTAAGATTTTATTTATTTATTAGAGAGAGAGAGCACAAGCTGGCAGAGAGGCAGACAGAAAGAGAAGCAGGCTCCCCAATGAGCTAGGAGCCTGACACGAGGCTTGATCCCAGGACCCTGGGATCATGACCTGAACCAAAGGCAGACACCCAACCCACTGAGCCACCAAGGCACCGCAACCTTTCTTGTTCTATTTCAAACACAGCTTCCTGCATATCTACTCCCTACTGTAAGTATTCTCTCCCTCTACTTTGATTTCAGTTCTCAAAGGGAATTCTTGACCCTGTGTGTCAAAATTCTTTTAGGAGTAGTTTTTAACAATGACAACCAACTCTTGGTTTCAGTTCAGGTCGCAATCTCAGGGTCTTGAGATTGAGCTCAGGCTCCGTGCTCAGCATGGAGTCCACTTAAGTTTCTCTCTCCTTCTTCTTCTGCCCTCCCCCTGCTCTCTCTCTCTCAAAAATATACAAATAAATCTTCAAAAATAAATGAAGATTTATTTCTGGGCCTTATCTCTCGGGCATATTGAAGGAGCTGGGCCCAGAAATCTGCATTTCTAAACAACTGCCCCTGTGTTATAACCATGCACAATTTTGAAAAATGATCTATCTCAAGTGGATCAGTGTCTTTCAGCTCATATGCTTATTTATATGCCTGATTCATTTCCTGTATATGACAGATCTCCAAGAGTAGCAACTGTATTTTATTAATATTTGCATCACTAAAAGTTCTTTGCATATAAATGCTTTGTGACTAAATGAGTAAGTGAAAAGGATATTATCACTTCAATCAGGCATGTGATTACCATATTTAAGCAATAAAATTAGGTCCTGTGACTATAGGAAAATAAGATAAAGAACATGAACTCTGGCTTTCTTTTCTGCATGCTCTGGATTTTTATTGTTATTTCTAACAATGAATTCTCACTACCTTCTAGCCATTTTTATACTCTTGGCCTAGAGTTTTGAAAGAGTAGGAAGGCAGTTTACATTGGAAGAGAAAAATCTGGCACTGATAAATGTTATGTCAGAAACTAGAAAATTGAGTAGGTGATGACTTTTTTTAAGGTTTTTTTTTTTTTTTCAAGATTTTATTTATGTAATTGACAGAGAGAAACACAGTGGGAGAGGGAACACAAGCAGAGGGAGGGAGAGAGGGAGAAGCAGGCCTCCCGCCGAGCAGGGAGCCCATGTGGGGCTCAATCCCGGGTCTCCAGGATCATGACCTGAGCTGAAGGCAGTCACTTAACCAACTGAGCCACCCAGGTGCCCCTTAAGTTTTTATTTAAATTGCAGTTAGTTAACATACCGTGCAGTATTAGTTTCAGGTGTACAAAATAGTGATTCAACATTTCTATACATCACAACAAGTGTGTTCCTTAATCCCCATCACCTATTTGACCCACCCCCCCACCCGCCCCCCTTTTGGTAAGCATAGTTTGTCCTCTATAGTTAAAATCTGTTTCTTGGTTTGCCTTCTCTCTTTTTTCCTCCTTTCCTCATTTGTTTTGTTTCTTAAATTCCACATATGAGTGAAATTATATGGTATGTCTTTCTCTGACTTACTTGCTTATTAGCATAATACTCTCTAGCCCACCCATGTTGTGGCAAATAGCAATATTTCATTCTTTTCTGTGGCTGAGTAATATTCCATTATACACACACACACACACACACCCTCCTCTGTATCTATTAATCAGTTTTTGGACATTCGGATTGTTTCCATGACTTGGCTATTATAGGGAATGCTACTATAAACATTGGGGTACATGTATCACTTTACTTAGTATTTTTGTATTCTGTGGGTGTGATTGGTGGACTGTAGAATAGCTCTATTTTCAGTTTTTGAGGACTCTCCATACTGTTTTCCACAGTTGCTATACCAGTTTGGATTCCCCCTAATAAATCGAGAGAGTTCCCCTTTCTCCACATCTTTGCCAACACATGTTGTGTCTTGTATTGCTGGTTTTAGCCATCCTGACAGGTGTGAAGTGATATCTCATTGTAGTTTTGATTTGCATTTCCCTGATATGAGTGATGTGGACTGTCTTTCATGTATCAATTGGCCATCTGTATGTCTTCTTTGGAAAATGTATATTTGTGTCTTCTGCCCATTTTTTAACTGGATTATTCAGTTTGGGGGTGTTTTATAAGTTCTTCATATGTTTTGGATACTAAGTAGGTGATGACGTTAAGAGTGTTAAAATCCATGGAGCCTTTTATTAAAATAAAAGCAACTGTAAATAAAATTAACAGAGAAAACTTATCCCTAATGGTCCTTACTTCCAAAATTTGGTTCAATGCTCTTTTGTATTCAGGGACATTTTTCTTTTCTCAGAGGATACAATTAAGTAATATCTCATAGGGCCTTCTCATGGACTCCTTATTCTCCAAGTGGGAAGCAACATCTTTCGCCCATGCTGATTACTTGCCAACTGCTGGAAATTTACACTGGCAAAGAACATACTGTTTTCAATTCAAAAGAGACTATTTTATTTTTAAAACGTAATCACTGACTGTGCATAAACTTTAGGGCCTAAAATAAGAAGTTATTTCATCAACAGTTCTCAGATCTGTCAGCTCAGAGAATTTGCATTTGTCTTCAGTATTGATCAAGAGTTCCGTTATTTTTAGAATTACCTGAAGGAACCAAGACAGCCTTATGGAGCATCTGACCTTAATAGATGCTCTTTCCAAGAATCACATGGAACTATGGACTGCACTTGATACTTAAAAGATTGATACTCTTAAGGGACAGTTACTTCTAACTGAAATCAGTCAAGCATATGTTTTCAAAAATTGTTCTCTCAGGAAAAGAGATTTATCAGGAAATTACAGAGGGATCTATGTGTTATTGTCCGTTAGTGAGATATGCTTTCTAAGACCAGGGATTGGACTAAAAAATTAGGAGGTAAACTCCAAGAAGTGGTTAAGAAAATGAAATCTGCGTTATAGATTATTTTTTAAATTAATTATTTCTTTTTTAGATTTTATTTATTTGAGAGAGAGAGAGGGAGAGAAAAGAGTGACGGAGAGCATGAGAAGGGAGAAGGTCAGAGGGAGAAGCAGACTCCCCGTGGAGCTGGGAGCCCGATGTGGGACTGCATCCCGGGGCTCCAGGATCATGACCTGAGCCAAAGGCAGGTGCTTAACCAACTGAGCCACTCAGCTCCCCTAAATTAAATTATTTTTATTCTTAAAAAAATTGCTTAAAAACTTTATATGTAAATATTACATATAATCATAGCAACATTTATTTACTTAAAGTTATCAAAATGAAATGGTTCTAGAAGATGGCAGCCTAATCACAAGAATGAAATATTAAATTTTACAAGGCAATGTGACAGCATGAACCAAGCAGTGGGGCACCAATCCATCTCCTGGCTGCAGGGCTCAAAATGCTGAGCGACAAAGTCTATGGATGCTGAGACTGACCCCCACACTTGTGGTGCCTCCACTATTTTATCTGATGACTTACTAGTGAAAGACTTCCTATAGGGCCAAACCCTCCTGTTTGTGATCCCCGGAAACAGCTGAATTCCTACAGCCCAACATCATCTCACCTAAAGATACAATTCTATTGAACCAAGTCCATACACTCTACTACCTGGGCACTGTGTGTGTGTGTGTGTGTGTGTGTGTGTGTGTGTGTGTAGAACCCAGGCTGGTGGCCATTTGCTTTACTTGGATAGCTCCAGCGCATGCATTTTCTCTTTTTTCACATCCTACCTCCACAGAAACTGAATTATTTCCTCTCAGCGTGTACCTCTGTTAGCAACCTACCTGTGGATCTCAGCAACCAGAGAACTAAAGATACAAATGCCTGTTAATAATAATGATTAATCTACATATCTAATAAAGGAGTTGAGGCAAAATTAAACACTTCCAAGGAATATCAGAAAACTAAAAGGAAGACTAAATAGTGCCCATGAAAACAAAATCATTAAGAGAAAACTATTAAAAGAAAAATGTCTCTATCAGTCAGAGTCCCCGCAAAAATTAAAAAAAAAAGTCACACATTGGAAAGTACCAAGGGTTTTCTTTGCTTTTTGGTGTGTGTGTGTGTGGGTGTGTTGACTCTTTCAAAAGATGACTGGCAGAATATCTGGGGTTGGGGATGGAGGGAGCAGTTCATAGAATCTTACCATAGAGGACTTTGTAAGGACAGCCTCCCCGGGAGAAACCAATACCTTTGGACACAGCCTGCAGGGAGGGAATATGCCAGGCTCCCCACTGGCTGAACCAAATGGAAGGTCGAGGGTGAGTGGTTTGTTGGTGTTGTCCGTATAGGTCAGGTTTCCATATCAGATAGCTTGTAGAGAGTGAATCTGTCCAGGAAACTAAAGGGGAGATGGTCTAGGAGATGGTTCAAGAGCTAATGGTGGTCTAAGAGATGCCCCAGGCTGGTCTAAGAGCTTTAAACATGTGTGATGGCAGGGCTAATTGTGTTGATTACACTAGTGAAGTATGCACATTATTTACTAATTAACAGTATCATTAAAAAAAAAAAATCAAAGTAATTCCTTTGCAGAACTCTTGAAATGCCTCAGCTTCCTTCTTGGAATGCTGAGAACTTAGTCCCTGGTCTGTTTTAGAACATGGCCACTAAGCCACTGCCACAGGCTGCCCAGCCAGAACACCACTCCCCCTCGCCCCCCGCCTACCCCATCTCCATTCCTCAGCTCTATTTCTCTGCAAGCTAGGAAAGGGCAGCTCGGGCATCCTGACAACTCAAGCATGCTTCAGTTTTCTTTCTGCTGATAACATCCCCTACCTCCCACAGCTATTGGCAACATTACCCATGCAGTGAAAAGAAATTAAGCATTAATTAATTTCTTTAAAGCCAGAAGAAGGGAAAGCATTTGAAAGTGGAATGACTATTTGAGTGAAAAATTCAAAAGAACAGTATATATGCAGGGGCTCAAATAATTGTTGCTTTAATGATCTAAGAACCATGGAATTTAATCAGTAGTAGGGAAGAAATGAAGAGATTTCTCATCAGTGTACTTACCGAGGACAGTCACTTGAGTTACATCAGTGACACTATCCAGAGCAGTTTGAGCTGAACAGGAGTAAATACCTTGGTCCTCTGAGGTGACATTAGCTATAGTCAAATTAGCTCCATCGATAATTATCCTACCAGTAAAAAAATTGAGAACATGATAAGGATGAAAACAACAGAAACATATATTCAAAAATATATATTCCCCATGGGGAAAAAAAAATCAAGGAAGAGTTGAAAAAACAACACAAAATACAGCTTCACAGAATGCAAATTTTATTAGAGAGTGGTAGAGTTGAAACTGAAGATGAAATGTTACTTGAACATACACAACTGTCCACACAGCCACGAAAGTTATCAGTTGGTTTGGTTTTAACTACCAGTCCAAACATCTGTGATGCATGGGTTAGTCACAGAACTGTGTTTCCTGGTGTTTCTAAAGACTGCACTCTGTTATAATAGTTATGATACATGTGGATAATTCTTAAGGTTTGTTAAGGCACTTACTTACATAGGATCAACTGGGATCCTTTTTACAAAGGCACATCTAAATCACACCCCGGATCTACAGAGCCAGACTGTCTGACCTGGAGTCTGGTAATCTATATTTTTATATTTTTGACAAGGGTCCTTTTTCTCCATCCCTCTACTTCACAAGAAGAACGCCCATCTGGTAAATCTGATTAACAACTGCACTGTCATGTATTTGAACAGTAGAGGGCAGACTAGTACCTCTTTTTTGCAAACTGGCTTTTTATCATTTGTTCTGTTTTGTCAATTTGTAATCCAGTTTAGTACATGAAAATTTCTTTACTACAAATTACACCTTTTACCCTATACCAACATATTATCAACTTAACTATTTACACACTTCTGGGAAAATCAAGTTCCTCTAAACTGGAATGTATTGACAACAGTTGGCCATGTGGTTGAAATAAGTAATGTTCTTGTGGAAAGGGAGAGAAACTTTTATATGACTGACATTTCTGATGTAAAACTCACTTAAGCTCTTCCTAGGTTAAAGCCCCCAGCCTACCTACCAATAAGAAAGTGTCCTAGCAGAAGGGGAAAGAAAGGAGATTACTAATGGTTCCCTAGAAATTCAGCAGGTACCTGTGATCTTAGCTCCTTGCTATAAAATTCCATGCCCACTCGGGGCACCAGTCAACTCAGCAGCAAGAGTTACTCCCAGCCTTCCCAGAGACCTCCTCTAAGACATTCTAGCTAAGGTTACTGTTCTTCACCCTTACCCTAGGGAAAACTGGCAGGACATCTGTGTCACTTGCCTAGTTCATTGAGATAGCCAGAGGTTTATTTGCGTGTTAGCCCTAGTATCCTACAGAAACTATTCAACTGGGCCATACAGAGGATGTTTGGAGTTTCTGGGATCAGGGCCTAACTATGCGGGTCATATCACCAACTAGGCACAAATCTCTGATTCCCTTTTTGTCTATAGCCCAGAGGTCACATGGAAGACCCCAGGCAACTAGGCCCTAGTGACAAGAGAGGGAGAATATGGAGAGATCCCAGCAGCTGATAGATCCACCAAGACCTAACCTATGGGTGAAGATATCTGTTGCAATGTATAGTCTTTTAGGTCAATAATTAATCTCCTCTTTTCTCATTGACAACTAGTTATTAATACACACACTCCTTTCCACAAACTCTTACATATACACAGGAAGGATGAGATGGAATCAATTAAGTAGCCAGCCGAGACCAAAGTCCCTGCACAGAGGTGGTGCAAGTGCACACACACACACACACACACACACACACACACACACACACAATAGGGGCCAAGCAGGTACAAGACATGAGATAAGCCATCGCATGTGTGCAGACATTAGTACAAACATCATGAGAGCTAAACTGGACTGAATGCTTAGTGTTTTCTAAGTGCTGGTATGTTAACTCATAGTAACCTTAAGACGATATCTTAGAGTGCAAAATGAAGGCACAGGGAAGCTAGCAGCTGGTCTAAAGTCACAGACACAAGAAGTGACCAAGGTGAGATTTAAATCCAGGCCACTGGACTCAAGTCCATGCTCTTAATTACCACCCTGCCATAGTCTTGCCAAAGGAAAGCGTGTCCTACCTTCAGATTTACTTTTTCAGAGTGATGAGTGACACCATAACACTGCAGGTGAGATTTGGCTAAGGACAGTCTATTTCGAACCCCTACCTAGTCACAGTGCAAAACACAGGGGAGCTAACCTCTGTATGCTTTCGAAAGAGAGCACAGGCATTCAGTAAATATTCTTTTCTCTTTCTCTGATGTATTTAAGACTGTCTAATGCTAGTCAGCATCTTTTCACACTTTCTTCCACATTCTCTCTCCTATTTTTTTCCCCTGTATTCTCTATACGGAGATTAGAAGGCTTAAAAGTGTGTTTGCCAACACTCCCTAACTGGAAGGACCGGAGGTATGACTCAGGTTCTGCCCATTCAGGAGACAGAATCATCTGAGTCTGGAACGGACACAGGTGACAGGCAGGGTCCCCTCTGGGGCCATGTAAGCAGACACGCCTCACATACCTGGAGTGGCTCTGCTTCATGCGCTAACAGGAGGGTACACATTCTATAAAAAAGTCAGCAGCAAAAAGAAGCAGCTAACCATGTGGGAGAAAAGTGAACCGTGCACCATTACCATTTAAATCCTGCGGTGAAGACTGAAATGTATTCATCACTTTTGGTATTTTAATTCTTAGTACTTTTGGTAACTTGGCACTTTAATTCCTTTTGGTATTTTAATGTGAACACTTTTACAACTATTTTTTTCAAGTGTTTCAAGTATTAATCCCAAACCAATATGACAAAATAGCATAATTCCTTCCTTACCTGCCATCCTCTGTGGCATTAACTTCAAAGGCTTCTCCATTCTTACTCCAGGACAGCTTCAAACTCTGCTTCAAATGTAGGTCACATGTGCTCTCACAATGTAATTCAAGTGTATGCAATCTGGGGACACGAGGATTCTTAGGAGCAACTTGAAGTTTTGTAGCATCTGTTTTTATCAAACAAAGAGACTAGTGAGACACATATGTCCCAGTTTACTTTGCAATCAAGTGCGTGCAATTTAATCAACCTCAATTGTCGACGACGGAATAGTCACATCTTCACGCAGTGTTTGTTGCACTGTAATTTCCTGACATCATATTTCATTACTATTTTCTTTTCATCAGGCCTGGACCTCTGAGAAATTAGGGTGAAAGTACTAATTAGTATCTTAGAAATTCCCCTTATTACTTCTTGGGCAAAAGAAGTAAGAAGAGTGGGAGCAAACAAATGTTTCTAGACGTTGAAAAAAAGTAATTTCTCTTTCTAGTGCTTCTGGTCATGTGATCACACTACCATAAGGGGAAAAAAGGAAATTAATTGATTTTTCTATTGTGTTTATTAATAATTCAGGAACTGGGAGTTAAATGGTAAAGCCCATGCATAGGTGATCTATCAACATGAAGGTGGGAAATTAGAACATATGCCTGAGAAGAGGCTCTATCTGTTTTGTTACATGAAGGGACCCTGCATACAGCAAGCACTGAGCACATATTTGTTGAAATTCCTGTTGAATGAGGTATAGGGAGTGATATTTTTAAAGTAAATTAGTGGTTAAAAAAAAAGTAGATTCGTGGTATCCATAATACGAAGCTCAAAAATTTAGCTTTAAATTCAAATGTATCAAATAAACTCAATTTCAAATCAAATCCAATTAAAAAGTATCACATTTGTCTGTCTTAAAAACATTTGCACATCATGACTGTTTCAAAATATAAGATCCTTCCTCTCAGAGGCTATCTTAAGGGTAGATATACTTTATCTGCATGGTACTACTTGGTAACCCTCTCATGGGTCAAATCTCATAAGCTGACTTACAATTCCACAGTGTTTCAATATTCACTATCTACATGTTACTACAGAAACTGATTAAAAATTGAAAGTGATTAAAAAAATGGATTATTTGGTATCCCAAGCATGGAACTTAAAGAGATTATTTAACTGAATTAATTGCAAGTGAATTATTAAACATCTACTCCAAAGTTTAAAACCAGAAATTCACTTAATAATAACAGATACCATTTAATAAAGCACTTACCCTACTGACCAGGACGTCTGCTAAGAAGTTCACAGTCATACAATACTTTATAATGATTCTGCAAACATTAATATTTTTACCCTACAGAGACCATAAGGCTAAAATGAAATTAAGTAACATCAAAGCTTCCCAACTGATAAGCGGTTGAAGCTAGAATTTGAAACTAAGTTTGGCAGAGACCAAAGTGCTTGCTTTCAAACACTAGGAGATGTAGTCTTTCATTCAATTCCAGAAATTTCTTTTTTTATATACAAAAATTGTGTTTTTATCCTTCACTGATAAGATTTCTATATATGCCTTACATATAAAGTGGGTGTTTAGAGCAGATGAAAAGTTCATGACGCTGTCCATCTCTTTGTCAATTACATTCTGAGGTCCTCTCTGGGCCAAGGGCCGTGTAGGGCAATAGGAAGGTGAAGGTCCGTTTGGATTCCGGGCTTCCCTCTCTTTGAATCTGACTGAGTTGCTAAACTTTGATATAGGTTGGCTTTATAAAGTATAAAAAGAAACATCTTCACGGACTTCACAAGGGCATTTTGAAAATTGTCCGTGACATAGAAAAGTGTGGGCAGACGTAAGAGTTAAGCAGACATCTGAAGAGAGTATCTAAGTGCTTTAAAAATATAGTCCATGGGGTTGGCATGTTGGATAATCTAAGGTACAAAAAGAAACACATACTGTAAAAGAATATAAGATAGAAGAAAAATAAGGAAGGGAGGGTATGTATGTGAAGAGAGAGAGAAACATCAGGATATCCATGAAAACAATGATTCAGCAAATATACTTGTCATCTAAGTAGTAGCAGTAGTAGGTTATGATAATGACATGTCACAAGTAATATAGATCCTTCCTACAATCACTTTTAGGGTCTCTCTATTATGTTTTCCTGGAAAGGATTTTCATAGCAATTTTAAAACCAAAATACTAGTGAAACCCAGGACTTTGTTCTGAAGTGAGAAAAAAATGCAAAGCTATTTATGATGCAAACAGAGAATAAAAAATCTCCCATCCTATCATGCCCCAGTCTTTATGGGTTTGTGAAACTTTTAGCTACAAGAGTTGACTACTGATGACATTATGTTGAGTTGGTTACTGAAACAAAATACAGTCACAGAAACATCCCCAAATAGAGCATTTTAAATTACTGCCAGTCATCTGCAAATACCTAAGTCCCTCTTAAAACTGTAAAAAGCCATGAACACATAATCAGCATACCTTATCATTTTTGTGACTTTCTTTTCACAGATTGTGTCTGAAACACAATCTGCGAGTTTTGAAATACAGTCTAAAAACTTTAACAGGCACTCAATAAATCCTATTGTTTCATTTGGGAAAATGAAGACAAACCGAACCTACATGAGAATTCATGCAAAGTAAAACAAAAATAAGAATACTTCTAATATCCAAGTTGGCTGTGACTGCAGTTTTTCCTTTAGCATTTTCCACCCAACAAGAGTATGAGCCAGCATCGTCTTCTGTGGTTTTGTTGACCTGTAATGTGCCATTTTCATGGACATGGTACCGTCTACCTTCAAGAGGTTTCGCCTCCTCCACCTTCTGCCTATGAACATAGAAAGCATAAATCAATTTTAGATGTGGCAACTGTACACTCTTTCTGAAATGGGTTGCTGATGTCATTCAAGTTTATCCTTTCTTCAGGAGCTCTGTGGACCTTATGAAATGTTCCACTGGGGTTGATCTTTTTCCCAGAATGGGTCCTAGTCAAGGTGCATCTCTGATTTACCCAGATAGACTGTGGCTAGAGGAAATCCAGGTCTATAATCTATGCTTCTGCTGTATTTCTCGTAGCTATAAGGACCACTTTTGCATCTGTCCTCACAGCTTAATAAATATTTTCTGGCATATTGATGGTGAACTCTTCCGTTAATGATCGCTTCAGGGTACTAAATGGGAAAGCTAGTAATTGAAAGAGATAATGAACCTTCTGAACTCATGCCGTCTAGGGGGAACATGGGTCATTCAGAAATATCACAGGCCAGGAAGTAGTTCCTGTTCTGTGGACATGAATTACATTTGCCCTTATCAACCCAGAGTCATTTTCTCCTACATTCATCCATTTTCTGAGCATTTGCTGCCAGATCTTGATTTACCCAGTACATTTCACAGCAAGAGGCTCTGCTGGAAGAAAAAAAAAAAAATCAAAGGGTAAACTCCAGCTGCCATTCACAAAGGACCTTCCAGAGCTTGGGACTAGGGTAAGGCCGGTGAGGCACCTGCCCCTGAGGCAAAATGTAAGGATTGCCAAAAAAGTCTTGGGACTCAAGATAAATAATATTTTATTTTATCATTTATTTATTTTTTAAAAAGATTTTATTTATTTGTCAGAAAGAGTTAGCACGTGCACAAGCAGAGGGAGTGGCAGGTAGAGGGAGAAGCAGGATCCCTGCTGAGCAGGGAGCCTGATGTGCACTGGACCCCAGAACCCTGGGATCATGACCTGAGCCGAGGGCAGATGCTTAGCCAAATGAGCCATCCAGGTGTCCCGCGATAAATAATATTTTAGTGGAGTATTTTTAAAAATAAAAGCATTTAAAAATCTATGATGAACAACATATCCAATTTTTAAATAAAGACAGGTTCTGACCCTGCACTTGTGTGACCCTGCCTTCCCCTCCTCACTCTCATCTCAGCCCTGCAGAGCCATGGCAGACTTATCTCACAGCAGTTCCTCCAAGTTTTCTGGTGAAGTAAGAAATACAGCAGATCCACACGAGGTATCTGGATTTATTACACCAATCGACATAATTGAAATTAAATTCAAAATACATGTTGGAAAAGTTTTAAGTATATGTGTTTGGAATCAAATGCATGTTTAGATAATTATTTAGAAAATACTCAAAACAACAACTAAAAAGTATAGTTAAGTCTGAACAACATGAGTGTGAATTGCATGCATCCACTTGTATATGAATTGTTTTCAATTAAATACATTGCAGAAATTTTTGGAACTAAAATTTAAAAGAACTCAAACTGTGTTGCCTAGAAATATGGAAAAACATTTAAGAACAAGAGCTATTATTGTAAGAATATAGTATGTGATATATATGACACACTAAATGTGGGTTAAGCAACTATTTATGTTATGGGTGAGGCTTCTGGTCAACTGTAGGCTATTAGTAGTTAAGTTTTGGGGGAGATGAAAATTATACGCAGATTTTCAAATGCAAGGAGGATCAGCCCCCCCTACCTCTACAATGTCCAAGGGTCAGCTGTAATAGATTGCTTTCAATATATCCATTATGAAAACCCAAATCTATCTGTAAAATTGTCTTAGTAATCACTTCAATTCTTTGTTTTCCTTTGTAAGCAGAAATGGCTCTGCTCTCCCTGATCTCCCCACAAGAGAAAAATCCTACACATCTACTCAACAGTTTCAGGAGAGGTAGGTAATTAATTTTGCTACCTTATTTCTCAGAGGCGCCGGCTACATGTAACAACAGCCTGTCAAGTGATGGATGAAGACACAAGGTGAAATCTACCCCTGACATTCTCTTAAGGAAATCTTGTACCAGCTTACCAGGACACCGTTGCCTCAGGTGAAGCAAAGAACTCGCAGTGTAAGAACGCGCTGTACCCCACCACCGTAGCATAGTTCCCTCCATCTTCAGTTTGTATCAGGGGACGAACATCTATTTGAAAATGACATAAATACAGCAATGTTCATGTAAGAAATAATGTACACACATTAGATTTTTCTATATCCCAGTCATATTAAGAGAAAGGAGAGACAGCTGAATATTGCAGTATAAATTCCCAAATTAGAAAAACATCCAAATTCCACACATTTTTGAAAGTATAATTTTAGGGACGCCTGGGTAGCTCAGTTGGTTAAGTGACTGCCTTCGGCTCAGGTCATGATCCCGGAGACCCAGGATCGAGCTCCCTGCTCTGCAGGAAGCCTGCTTCTCCCTCTCTCACTCCCCCTGCTTGTGTTCCCTCTCTCGCTGTGTTTCTCTCTGTCAAATAAATAAAATTTAAAAAAAAAAAAAGAAAGTATAATTTTAGAGGTACCTGGGTGGTTCAGTCAGCTAAGAGACTGACTGAATTTCAGCTCAAGTCATGATCTCAGGGTCATGAAATCGAGGCCTGAATCTGCTTAAGATTCTCTCTGTCCCCCTTCCCCTCCACCCCACTCATGCACACACACACATACACATTCTCTCTCTCTCTCTCTCTCTCTCTCTCTCTCTCTCTCTTTCTATTTCTCTCTCTCTCCCTCTCAAAAAAAAAATATATATATATAAAGAAAGTATAATTTTAGTATGAAGGCTAATACCCAAATGTAAGGTGAAAGGTACTTTGATGACATTTCTCCCAAGTTTTATGTGTCTGAAATTCAAACCCCTGGTGTGCATGACCTTGAACATCTTCCCTTAGAAACAGCAGGTAAACCATCTGCTTACCTACAACATCAATATTGGCATTGGCAAGGATGGTGCCATGGACATTTGAGGCTTCACACTGGTACACAGCAGTGTGATTCGGTTGCAGGTTGATAAAACTAATTTCCCTGGGGGAAACAACATCACCAGCAAATGGATTTTCTGCAAGAGATTAAAGAATGTCAGTTTGATAAAAAATAGAACATAAAATATTTATATGCCATTTATTAAATGTGTCACACAGTATTTATATTTTAAGACCAGTTTAGGGTGAATAATAGTTCACTGAGGCCAATTTGTAGAATTTCTTTGCATCAACCATGGGCTTTTCTTTTTACATCCTTCTCAAATTTCAATTTTCCTTCAGATTAATATTCATTGCAAAAATATTTGTTGATCTCTGGCTCATTACCTCTATCTATCCATACCCATAAATAAAATTTCAGATTTTCTGTTCGGCAGTCAAGTTCCACTGTAACTAAACCTCACTTAGTCTTATAAATTTAGGTCCTGATACTGCCAACACAGATCACATGATCAGCATGAAGCCAAATCCCGAGCCCACCAACACTGGCTCCTTTGCCCCCGTTTGACACTTCTGTTCCTCTACTTGAGTTTTCTTCCCTGTGCCATTTTCTGATCTATACCATTCATTTCACTTGTCTTGCTTTGCCATTTAACCAAGTTGGATACATAGCTCTTATATTTTGTTTTCTCACAGTAAGAATAATAAGCATTTCTTGAAGATCAACAGCTAGATTTTCTGCTTTTTTGGCAATAAATCCAACTTAACTCCTGATCTGGGTATAATTCTGGAAGTATCTTTGGGAAGTTAGAAAATCGAGTGTTTCTGGTACATTTAGTAAGGGCCAAAGAACTCTGCTGGAAACAGCATATGTGTTGTCTTATTAACGTGGCTCAGAACCTGCTAGATCAGTACTAATATGGCCATTTGGAAGGAGAGACTGGATTTTGGAGAAATGAATGACACATCCCAAATCCTGTGGCCTTTTGCTATGACATGACAAACAAGCAGTATAAAGGAACATTAGCTAGGAATGTTGACTCAGGGGCACAGATGTTAAAATTTTTAATTTAAATAACATTACAAGGGGCACCTGAGTGGCTCAGTAAGTTGAGCGTCCGACTCTTGATTTCGACTAGGGTCATGATCTCAGGGTCGTGAGGTCAAGCTCCACATTGGGCTCTGTGCTGAGCATGGAGCCCACTTAAGATTCTCCCTCCCTCTGCCCCTCCCTGCTCTCATTCTCTCTTTCTGTATATATAAATAAATACCTGAAAAAAATAAATGACACTACAAGATTATCAAGAAACCTAATTTTTTTTTCCTTATTGCATCTTTATTTTTTTTTTTAAAGATTATTTATCTGAGAAAGAGAGCATGAGCAGGGCATAGGGGCAGAGGGAGAAGCAGATTCCTGCTGAGCAAGGAGCCCAATGCAGGGCTCCATCCCTACACCCTGGGATCATGACCTGAGCTAAGGGCAGACACTTAACTGACTGAGCCCCCAGGAGCCCTTATTGTGTCTCTATTATACAAAACAGTAACTATACTAAGTTCTGGTTTATAGAAAACATGGAGTATTGCTTATTAAAATAGAAGATATGTCTTATCTATTTGACAGTCAAAAATGAATACAATTTTAACACTTGACAGTGAACTCCACGCAGACAGGGCCTTGTCTATGTGTTGCACACGGGGTCCCCAGTGCCTGCTTCTCAGGCACAGAGGAGGCTGTCAGTAAGGGTTCCCTGAAATGACAGGAAACCATTTATGTTAGGTGGCATTTCATTCCTAGAGGGTCTCTGTGGTAGGCAGAGTAATAACCCCTAACAGATACCCATGTTCTAATATCTACCATTAGAAATACCCTCCATGGCAAAAAGGACTTTGCAGAGATGATTAAGAACTTTGTGATGGAGGTATTATCCTGGATTATCTAAAGTGGGCCCAACATAATTACAAGGCTCCTTAAAATCAGAGAAGCTCCCCTGGCTGCGGCCAGCAGAAGGGAGATGGGGCTATGAAACAACGGTGAGACATGCAATGGTGCTGACTTTGGAGATGGAGAGTCAAGTGCCAAGGACTGTGCGCTGTCTCTAGGAACTGGAAAAGGCAAGGAAAGGGGTTCTCTCTTAGTCCCTCCAGAAGGGAACACAGCATGGCTGCACCTTGATTTCAGCCCAGGGAGGCTTGGTTGGACTCCTAACGTACAGAATTGTAAAGTAATACATGCATACGGTCTTAAGCCACTAAAGTAGTGATCATTTGTTCTGCAAGAGTAGAAAAGTGGTACGAATCTGCAGGGCTGTTTAGCTCTGAGAATGGTCAGGATGAGTTGCTCTTTCGAGTTCTTTATGGCTGCAAAGGACTGAACCTCTGATCTGATTCTGCATTCCCACATGGACACACAGCTCTACAACTTTCAGAGCTCACCCCATGTTTTCCTTAAACTCCTTATGCCATCTGCCTATGGTAAACTCTGACTCAAACACAGAATTACAAAAAGAAAAAAAAAATGAAACCGTAGCCTCAGATCTGAGATGACATAGAGCTGATAAGCACTGCTTGACACTGACTTTTGGGAGAGGTAAGGAAACTGGAGATACGGGCCAAAGCTAACAGGAGCTCCCGGGATTCAACAAAGCCATTTCTGTATCAACATCAACCAAAACACACTAGTTCTGTCATTAGTTGTCTTTGGTCAGCTCAGTGGGTGATAATACAATAAATATAGTGGGAGAAACTTCAGCTCTGGGATTTAATTATTTCTGGGTTCCATGTCTACCTCTAAATATACTGGGGTTGTGTCTTCAATTAAGCACCATGACTTCCCTCATGGTGCCTCAGCTGCCACATGTGCAAACTGGAACATAAAAAATTAAAAAAAATAAATCTCTTCAGCATGACTTATAAGAAAGTTCACAGATACTGGATCCAAAGTATTTGAAAAAGATTAAGCCTGTTACCAATACCAGTAGCCAGTTTCATTTAATTTTGAAATACTACATATAAAGGATCTAGAATCGCTAGAACTATAAGCACAGAGAGATTTCAGATCGTTTAGTTAACCCACCGTCATCAAGCATCCCAACCTATAAATGGCTACAACCGCTAGCAGGGGAGCAAGGAGAGCTATGGTCAAGAGCATTGGAAGGAACGCCAAGCTTAGACTGCAAGGATGTGGCTTTGGTTCTACACCTGCCATTATTCGGCTGTGCTGTGTTGTGTAAGTTTATTTTCAGCCTGGACCTCCCCGTCCCAGAACAAACCTAGGGGCTGTACTTTGAGAAGACAACCTGAACTTCACCATTACTATGACCAATCTAGCCCTCTAGCTCTAGGGTCGCTTTCTAGCTGGAGTAGTCATGCAGTTGCTTCTCCATTCAGAGGTCAGAACAATCCTTTGTTGACAGATTTGATCACGTCGTTCTTCTGCTCAAGAACCTCCAAGTGCTGCCCATCTGATGTATGATAAAATCTCCAGTCTCCAGTGGGGCTTTCACCTTGGTATGCATGGCAGGGCTGGTGAACCTCTGAATGATCTCGTGTCCTAGCACTGCCCACTCACTCAGCTTCAACCACCCTAGACTCCTTGCTTGACAGCAACACTCCAAACATACCTCAGGGTCTTTGCATTCACTGACCTCTCTACCCTGAAAACTCTTTCACACATATTTACATGGCCACCTCCCTCACCTCCTTCAGGCCTTCTCCTTAAAGGTAAATCACCACAAGGGGTTACTAATATTATCTTAAAATAGCAACTCTAGGTCCTGAACTATTACACCCAGCCCTTACTCAGCTATTTTTTATTTACCACACTATAGCACATATTTATGTGCCTTTTTGTCTATTGATTGAGTCTCCCAGCTAGTTTCATTTTATTCAGGGCTACCTCCCAAGCAATAAGGCCAGTCAGCGCCTAGCGTAAAGAACACTTTCAGTAGATATTGTTGAATGAAAGAATCAACTGGTTAAATAAATGTGAATAATCATACATTCATTAAAAATGTTCATTTGGGGCACCTGGGTGGCTCAGTGGGTTAAAGCCTCTGCCTTCGGCTCAGGTCATGATCTCAGGGTCCTGGGATCGAGACCCTCTGCGTAGGGCTCTCTGCTCGGTGGGGAGCCTGCTTCCTCCTCTCTCTCTGCCTGCCTCTCTGCCTACTTGTGATCTCTCTCTCTCTGTCAAATAAATAAATAAAATCTTTTTAAAAAATGTTCATTTGGGGGTTCAAAGCAATATGTGAGTGTCCTTCATAAACAGCCAAATGCCATTCAGATACACAATTTTATGATTTTATATTCCAGAGAATCTGCATTCCTTATTTAGCATCCTCAACATTCTTTATAAACAATTGTTTTCATTTCCCTAGGATCTACCTGAAGCCTCATCTCTCACTTTAGTCTGCACTCTAAAGAGATGACAAAAAAATCTCAAATTTGAGGATATTGACAATGAGGGCTAAGGTTTCCTTAGTGTTTGCTATGTGACAACAACAATAATAATAAACAATAGTTTCGGAGTGACCCGATCCTGTCCTGAGCATTCTCTACATGGTGTTTTCTTTAATCCACATAACAACCCATGAGTTGGTGCAATTTTCACACCCATTTTGCTGATGAGGAAGCAGGTCTTAAGAGTCAGTAATGGGACCCATCACACAACGAGTAAATGGTAGAGCCTAGATGCAAATAGAAGCATTCTGGCCCCAGAGTTTATAAACTACCAGGGTGTTCTGCAGATAAGCCACTATCCTAGGTGGCTGACCTCATTTACCTCATTCAATCCCAATAACTACCATTAGCTCTGCTGTGCTGTTAAAGAACTAAAGCTTTGGGAGATTCAGTAAACAGCTCAAGATCACACACCTGGGAAGGTGCACAGCCTAGATGGGACCTCAGGTCTATGGATCACCAGGATGTCTACCCTTGACATGAGAGGGTCCAGGACAAAAGGGACTTACGAAAGCAACAGATAATAACATAAACACTCAAAATTAAGCTAATCAACTGATAAAATTTGTTCTATCCTACTTTCACAAAGACATTCAAACTGACCAGACCTCTAGGTTCAAACCGAAGATTTTTTAGACTTTTCAGAGTTCTGTGCTGGAAATGGTATGGGGAGAATAGGCCTTCAGCCTTTGTGCATCCTCAGCGGGAAGGCTCAGAGTTGACTGGACAGGGATGTGCCTGGTCTTGGGTAGTACTGGAGCTCCACTGAGCCTGTAGGAAGCCAGGCGTAGGGGGCATGTTTCCATGGGGGCAAGTCTCACTGGCTCTGCGAATTTCCCAAATAACAGAGGAGGCAGGCATGGCCAAAGGATGGGCAGAGTAGGTGCTTGTGAAGGGCGGAACCCGGGGCAGGGTTGCTGTTGCCTTCGTCTATGGTTAAGTCCTGACTTCCAACCTATGCTTTCAACTACTAGGTCACTGCCTCTTCTTCATCAGGGAGAAAGAAAGCAATGGGCTTTCCTCCTTGGATTCTCCTTCTCGTTCACTTGCATTATTTTTTTAATCATATTTTTTATGCACAATTAATGTAATGAACCAAAAAATATAAAAGTTACTTATGGCTTCTCCATAAATCGAAGCACAAATCAAACTGCTTAGAAAGATGCGATTTTGGATTTCCTGGCTGGATCTTGCCTTGATGGTCCAGCTACCTCCCAACTGCATTTTACACATACACAGGGTGCCTGAGTACCAGCCATCCCAGCACACCATTGCACTGAATCACAAGTGGTGTTTTCACTCACTGTCAGCCATCCCAGCACACCATTCAGCACTGAATCACAAGTGGTGTTTTCACTCACTGTCAATTGGGGAGCCATTGACTCTCCATTTGATTGTGGGTTCAGGTTTTCCTTCTGCTTCACATAACAAGATACCGCTGCTCCCAGTGCTATACACTCCACTCTGAGGTTTCTTTGTCCAGCGAGGAGGCTCTGGAAGTAAAGTCAAGAGATAATGAGTGATTTTATCCATGTCTGAAGGTCCAAAAAGGTTAAGGCCTGTATTTCTATAATGCACCAGCAGATGGCAGACACAACAAAGTGTTTCACACTAGCTCCTTTTGGTACTAGCTCTTTAAGGCAAGGTGGGCTCTGTTTTTGTATTAAGGGTGTGTATGTATGTGTGCATGTGTGATCTACTTTGGACTCGTAGCAAGTATAACAAAACCAACATGTATATAATCACTTTATTCAGCAACACAGGAGCCATCTCATTAACAGAATATGAAGGAGGTTAAGCAGATGGTTAAGTTTATTTGGTGCTGGCTATAGCTTATTTCCAAGCTGCAGCAAGGCATCTAAAAAGGCTGATATCTGAGAAACACATTTTCAGAATTTTTAAAAGAAATTAAAGTGGTCACCACTTATCCTAAATATTTCCTAATTATTTGGAAGCATTTATATATCCATATTTATTATCTATCTTAAAAATTTGGGAAACATTATTTTCCTACAGATTATGTTTTGTAAGGCAGGGAGAAGGAAGCCTAAAAGCAACATTTAGCTTATTGTCCTCAAAACAATGGAGAAAAAGATGTATTTAAATTACTTGCATCTTCACATGCCCTAATGTTCCAATAGGGTAATTCTAAGTGGTGTTTCAGGACAGAATGACATGTTGTCTTTAGTCCAAATATTACTGCCATACTTTGTCACCTTAAGTATATTACTATGTCAGGAGTGAATAAAAGATTTAGATTAAAGTCTGGATGGTTTGGATAATTTGATTCCAGAAAACAATGCACAATACCTGCAGGTAGTGATTCCCATTAAGTGTTGCTTGGTTGTTTCCCCCAAAACATTTTTGCATTTCCACTTTTGTCAAAAAAAGAGAACTCTTTTAAAGATATATGAGTCAAATGAAAAAAAAAAGTCATTTAAACTGCATTTTGTAAAGTAAAGGGGAAACAAAAGGTTTATGTGACAAGAAAAGGCCTATAAATGCACCAAGAAAAATAAAAATATACAAATAACTCTGGCAAACTCAAGTCCAAGCAAGAGACATGCCCTAGTAATTATTCCATAGGGTTTGAGCTTAGTTACTAAATCTTAAATTAAAAATGTGTATTCATAATCTACAATCTGTAAATATTTAGACAGTTAATTAAAATGCAACCGTCCAAATTATAAACTGCAAATGACTCTCTGAGATGTGCGTGTATGTGCATGTCTATGCACATTTTTGATGTTATTGTTATTTTTATCTTTCCACACAACCACAATAGAATTAAACCTCTGCGTCAGAGAAAAAAGTTCCATGAACATGAAAATTTCCTTGTTTACAATAGCAATGTAAGACTGTTCTTTTCAGAGCAAAAGTTAAATGTAAGAACATAAATCATAGGGATGTAACGTATAGTATGTCGACTATAGTCAATCATACTGTCCTGCTGTATTATATATTTGAAAGTTGCTAAGAGAATAGATCTCTAAAGTTCTCATCAAGAGGAAGAAAAAAACTGTCACTATGTGGCCACAGATGTTACCTAGACTTAATCTGGTGATCATTGCATAATGTATACAAATATCGAATCATTATGTTGTACAGCTGAAACTGTTATCAATGATCTTTTAAAAATAGCAAAGATGATGTGATGACATTTCTTTAAATATACATGCATAATAAAATCAGAATTTTATTTCTATTCTGATCCCACAAATATCTTTAACCCCTAGGTGTCTGCATTAAGTTTAAGTATCACCCTATCCAACTCCCCTTGCAGACCAAGGACTAAGCCTTGGAGATGCCCTCTAACTTGCTCAGTGTCACCAAGAAAAGAAGCCCCAATCTGTTTTCTTGCCACTCCATGGATCTGCAGACCTATAAGCTGAGCAGCACTGAAGACTACAGTATAAACGTAATGTTATTCCTAGTTAATTATTATTAATTTGGACCACTGATAGAAACCAAGGCCATATCGCTTTACCAATTTTTACTTTCTGCTTCCAAATCCAAGTTTGGAACATCTATCCCCTGGAGGTGGATACCAAAGATTTCATGTATTCACTAGGAATCATCACTGAACTTTACCTTAGGGGGATCTTTTGGATAAGCTTTTTAAAATAAATGCTTGAACATGTGTTTTTATGCTTCTCAGATAAATACAGAGCCAGGGTGGAATCTTACTCTTCCTCGCGTCTCCTCTGCTTAGCACAATAGAACAGACACATGTGGAGTAATTATGAGTTGAATTGAAATGATTGATCCCTAAAGGCTCCAGTGAGAAAAGCACAGGGAGGAAAGAAGGAGCCTTGATTAGGAGGGAATCACTCACTTCTAGTAATTCACAATCTCATAATTTCATGTCTTAGTTGAACACATTTAGCTAGTTGCTACTTTGTTCACAAAAGAACACATAGTGAGCCTGAGGACACTGGTTATAGGTCAGGATATTTTTGGTGAGTGAAGTAACGGGAGGGACATGCAGGAATAGAGAACAAACAAATGTTTCCCAAAGCTTAGAACATGTAACTCTTCCTGAAGGGTGAGATGAAGAAAAAGGATGAAGAAAAACTCAAGAAAAAGGGGGGAGGGGAGGCTAAAATGGAAAATTCTGAGAGACAACATCATCACTGAATCCCATTTTTCTATCCATTATCCTCAGATACATGGTAACTGATGAAAACTACTTACATTGAAACTTTACTCATTTTGTCATAATTGTAAATAGAAAAAGATAATTTCTCTATGCTGTTAAAAACTGGGATGCAAATGACTGAACGTTTAGAATATAATAAGCAAGTTAATTAGAAATGTTTACCACTGTAAGGAAAATGAAATAACATAAAATAGGAAATCTGGTACCTATAAAACAGCACAGAGGCTATTTTCTTATTAACGGATTCCTACTAAGTATCTATATTCTATTATATCAAAATTGTTAGGTTGATCAAACTTGGATTTAATTGTAACTTTTTGGAAATAACAGATTATTTGAAAATGAGGCTTTCTTAAGTATATCAATGAACTGCATTTGAGTTCATAATATATTCTTAAGACCATTATAGGTATATAATTACATATAAATATTTTCCTATTATACTAAAATTTAAAAGTCTTAAATGATTCCAAAGTTTACTACATGAATGCTGTGGGTGGGAGTTTTTGTTTGTTCATTTGTTTTGGTTTTTTAATAGCTAAAATGTGATTGTGTTCATATTCTGATTTCTGGATTTAGAATATTTGAGATGGCAGGTGCCTGGGTTAAAGTGGGTTAAAGCCTCTGCCTTCAGCTCAGGTCATGATCCGGGGGTCCTGGGATCTAGGCCACATAGGGCTCTCTGCTCAGCAGGGAGCCTGTTTCCTCTGCTCTCTCTGCCTGCCTCTCTGCCTACTTGTGATCTCTCCCTCTGTCAAATAAATAAATAAAATCTTTTTAAAAAAATAAGTAAATAAATAAATAAATAAAAAGAATATTTTAGATGGCATTTTAATATATCTCCTTATTGGATGTGTAAAATTTATATCATAGATACCCAGAAAGGAAAGCTGTGCCTAGTCAAGACATCCTGGCTGTTTTTACTTATAAGTATTACAGAATATGAAAATGCACATGGTTTTCTATTTAGGATGTTATAATTTAAATTATAGAATTTGGTTTTATTTAATAATAAAGAAAAAATATCATATAGAAAATACAATATAATATATGCTTAGGCACAAATGGGAGTTTTCAGAATGGACTTGATTTTCCAATGTTCACAATAGCATTGTTCTGTGATCCTACGGTAATCCTTGTTATTTCATTTGAGTTTCAAAACAAGAGACCAGAAAAAAAAAAGGGGGGAAAGAAGGTGCAGGAAAGCAGAAGACAGCTGAACAAAAGTAAGTTTATCTGTGCTTATGATTAATGAGGCTTATATTTACGGCTTTCATACTTCAAAAGAAAGAAAAACTGACTTCTTGAGCCCAATTTCCTTTTCACTAGTATGTGTAAAGAGAAACTCCTAAAACATACAACTGAGGGCACATTTAGTAGCTTCTCATTAAGCAGAAAAGATTAAATGTTCCTGATAAAAACATAATTTACATCTCAATAGTGCTAATAGCTGTTTTATGAATAGTGAGGACAATTCATTCAGGAAACCTAGATTCCTTTAGAGTTCTATAGTCAACATTTTAAATTGCATAATTAAGTTTACATCCTTGAGTTTTTGTGTGCTTTTTTTTTTTTTTTTTGCAACCTTTGCAATTCTTTTGAAAGCTTCAGTCTTAACAGTCAAGAAAACCATGGCCAGATTGTTAAAATATTCAGCTACCGTAGCAATGTTCCAGCCATCTGGAAGGATTTCTAATAGTCAGCAACTTGGAGTAGAAGCAGTTAACAATTAGATACGTCTGGTTTGTGGGTATATGTCTGCACTGGGGTAGGGGTAAAAGGTTACAGAAAAATATTCCTACTGCATGGTGCAGCTAAACTACATAGGAGCATCAAATGATGACTAAAAATATATATACGAACCTCTCAAACTCTTCGTCTCTGAATTTCTGTGGGAATAATTTAAAGTCGGAGGAATATATCACTGTTAGCAGTTGTTGATATTTATGCATAATACTGGCAAAAATGAGTAATATTTCTCCTACATAGGTTTTGCTTTTTTTGAATCAAGGAAAATGATATTCTCATCTTTGGTTTCCCGTTCTTCCTAACTTAATCAATCATATACATTGTGACATCGTGGGCTAAGGTCTTGGAACTCAGTGTTACTCCAAAGACCTGCACAACTAAAACAATTATCTTAACATTTATTTGTAAGTGGAATTTGTGTCTGAGTCTTCATTTTTTTTCCCCATTAATTAAAATAGTCAGCCTTTTACTTAGGTGTTCCCTGCACAAACTGAAGGCTTAAGAGGTAAACTTTATTGGAATAAAAATAGAAACCCTAGAGCATCAGTCCTGAAAGAGACTATTCCTTGCACTAGTTAAGTCTATACAGTACTAAGTACAAATGCAGTAATCAATCCATTAATTTGATCAATACAGTCAACCAAACCATAGAGAGAAAACATTGATGTAATGAGACCCACAGAAAATGGTCTGCATGATCAGATTCACAAGATGCCTGGAGAACCTTTACTTCCAGGCCAGGTAGAGCTCCAATAGCCACACCGTGTGATGTGTAGACAGTTTTGAAATGATGACATCATGGCCTACTTATTTCTGTGAATACAAGAAACAACAGCTAACCCTCTCTTGATTAAAAGGCTTGGGTTTACAGAGATAACTTGAATATAATATGTGTTTTGCATCTTTTGATAGAAAATTAATAGCTTTAAAGCACCCAATCTATCTTTCCTAGTAAGTAACATATTGAATGTCTTGTGAACCCAAGATAAAGACAAAAAAAGTAATAATTAATAAAGCATCTTGAAAAGAACTAAGATCATTTGTCTGGCACTCTCATTTCTTTGAAGAAGAATCTGAAGTAAAGAAAGGTGAAGCAAATTGATCAAGGACATAGCAAGTTAACTATAGACCTGGGGAACAAGTTCATCATAATACTCATCATCATAATTCCTTCCTTTGTAATGTTACTTCTGTGATTTACTATTATGCATATATATGTTTGTTATAATAAAAATTGTATGGAAGTCATCTGTGTTTAATCCCTAACATGAGATTTTTTCTTGCCATTTGTCCCTTTCATAAAGTTTTGTGGGATAGATGACAAATCTGACTAATTGGAATATAATATAATCCCCACACCAAAATCAGAAGTTTAAATGGCTTACTTGTTTTAACATATAGGCTTTAGAAGTGTAGGTCCACTACACTGAGCAATTCACTCTTTTTTTAATAGAAAAATAAGTTAACGTGGGGAATGTACCTTCTACTATAACACGAAAATCATGAGTGGCTGATCCTAAGAAATTGTTGGCTATGCAGCGATAATTCCCTTTGTCCCAATAGGAGACATTTTCTATCTTCAAAGTGTTGCCATAATTTTCATCTGTTTCTCTTCTTTTTGGTAAATCACCATCTATTTTTTTCCAGTCAACCTGTGGAGTTGGTCTGCAAAACAATGAATGAGTGATAAACATTTTTTAAAGTGCAAAATTAAATTCAAAGAACTTCACAGGACACACCCCTTAACACGTTGCTTTTATGTATGCAGTTGGAGTTCCAGTAAATAAAAATTAGCCTTTCCAGTGCACAGACCTGCACACCACTGTCGATGGTCAACATCAGATTGGATTAGGTCTCCTCTACTGAACGTCCCTTGAAAAGTCTGCTTTTACAGAAATGAAGTTTCCTCTATTAAGAGGCCTGACTACTACTAATAGCTCAATAGGTATGGCTAGATTAACAGGTGGATAACTGGACCCACAGAAATATCATAAGATATTTTTCAAATTTTCAACAAGATATACTTCAAGTGTGAAATCTCCTGGTGGGTGATTTGAAGTGGCTAATAATAACTGCCCTCTTCCCTGTATGAATTTGAGAAACAAAATAGAGTAGGACCCAACAGTAAGCAGAGGGAAGCCATGATATCCTCTTAATCCTAATGAAGCTGATAGCGGAGAACAGGGCTCAGATGAGACAGCCAAATGTGTTGGCTGGACATGGCAACAGCCTGCTTTGGGTCCAGGTGTGCTCTGCACAGAAGGGGGATACCCAGGTTGCTTTCTCCCTCTGCTGGGGAACAGAGGAAAAGGAGGAATGAAGCACATCTCCTTTGCTTAAAAAGATAAAATCACCCAAGCAAAACAAGCAAAAAAAAGCAAAAACAAAACAAAACTAAAACCAAAGTGAAATTGTCACACAACAAGAGGATAACTTTCTCCACTTTGAGGAAAACAAGAATGGGGAATCAAGTCAGTTGGGTTTCCAGCTCAGGAAAACTAGACAAGTGGAAGATGGGTGTCCTCTATGATTTTTGTAATTTAAAAACTATGTGGAAGGGTGTCTGGATGGCTCAGTGGGTTAAGTGGCCCACTCTTGGTTTCAGCTCAGGCCATGATGTCAGGGTCATGGGATCGAGGCCCCTACTGGGGTCCACACTTAGCAGGGAATCTGCTTGACATTTTCTGTCTTCCTCTACCCCTCCCCCACATGCTCTCTCACTCTCCAAAATAAGTAAAATCTTAAAAAAAAAAATCAATGTGGTAAGCACTGATGGCTGATTTTAACTGATAATTTTTTATTTCTCCTCTCTAGTTGGGCTATGTGAATGGAATAAACTTTATTTTGCTATTTTTAATGATGCTGCTTTTCCTTCCTCACTCTATTTTTATTATTAATAGCTGTAAGATATTGATATGTTCTAAAGATGGGCACTATAATCATCATTTTACCAATGAGGATTCTGAAGCTCCAAGAACTTAATTAATTTGCTTAAAGTCACTGGGGTATTCAATGATATGTTATAACTTAAGTCTGTCCAATACTAAATGTGTCCTTTCTACCACTGTGTTTTACTGTTTGTGCTTTTCCATCCCCTTTTCCTTCCTAATTGTATATTCTTGGAATATGTGCTTGTAGCCAAATTAATTAGCTACTAGTTCATAACTGAACAATTACCTCATATTGTCTCTGTCAATTATTTCAGAGCATATTGATGAGGCAACAGTTAAAATTTCATTATTATGCAAAAATATATACTGGAGGTAAAGATGTAGGTCCTTTAATTTACACACATTTACTCTCTTCCCTCCTCCATTCAAAGCTCATGGCTTACTCCTCATACAGATCTAGAACCGCTACTTTGTATCTGCCCGGCTGAGAGCCCTGGCACACTTCTGTGTGGAAACAGCAATGATGCTCAGACCCGCAGCTGGGAGAGGGTAATAGCGACCGGCTTCCTGAGCACTCCACTTAACAGGATGCAGAACTCAAGTCTCTGAACTGCTTGCTTTCCACAACATCTGTCAAAATGGCAGTGTGCCAAATTACAGGCTGCTCTGGACCTTGGTTCCTTCAAACCAATTTTCCACGAGTCCTGGCTTTAATAGTGCAAGCAGTTCACTTTCTGCAGGATTTGTTTTTTTCTTTTTGGGGCCAGTCCTCAAAAACTAGTCTAATCCTCTATACCTATCCCTTGAAAGAACAGAATAAAATGATTACCTATAAGTATCATCTAGGGACATATCTATCCCATTCCAAGGATGTTCAGTTATATTCCTGTCAAATTTTTCTTTCTTTCTTTTTTTCAATTTAAGGTACTTTTACTAACACTATTTGAGCCATGAAATTTTGAGGGGAAATATACCATGCACTATCTCATAATCTCAAATTCTGCTCAGGTCCTTGTCCAGCCAATTTCTGTTTGTATACTTCCTTATAGTTCCTACATTTTTACAGTGCAGCCTCTTGCAATAGAATCACACCTAGCTTACAAGTTTACAAAACAGAGAGGCAAGAGAGAAGAAATAGTGTGAGCCCAATGATCACTAGGGGGAAGGATTATCCATTATCTCCCCCCTCTAACCCTAAGGCAGTTTTTCAGGGGGTGGGGGGGTGAGGAGTGAGTGGAGCTTGCACATGACTGTGTATTTTCCACTCACTGCCTCTTCATTCAAAGGAGATTCACAGTGTCATTTTAACTGTTCAAAATTTCTGCCTTCTTCACAGATGTAGAATTGTTTTTATGTAGAATTGCATTATGTAATTCTATATAAATTACATAGAATTGAAACCCTGTTTAGTTTTTCCTGTTTCAATTAACAGTATCAACATTTTCATTATGACTAACCATTTACTGAAATAAATACCACAGGCCTCTTCTTCTGATTCAGAAACAATGCCATGCTTTGTAGTCCTACCCCAACCCCTCCCCTTAACTGAATAGAACAGTTCATCTGGTTGAAATATAGGGAAATACATTAAATTTAGAAGTAGTTTAAGGGATGGAGGCAGAAAGGATGGAGTGCCAGCTCCACTTTATGCTGAGCTTGAAAAATGAATTCCGGCCTCTGGGCTTCATTTACCTAACCTGCAAATGGGAATAATGATAGCCCTGAAACGTGGTGAGGATAAAATGAGCTAATGCATGTAAAGTGCAAAACAGAGTGCCTGACACATAATAAAGAGTATGATGTCCTGGGTATAACAACTTGTTACTACAGAACACTAATGGTTTAAAAACTTCTTAGAAAATAATTTTTAAAGAACTCTAAAACTTTTATAATGTAAAATCTGAAAGAGGACCGGGTAAGACAGATTATCCAACACAAACCCAATGTGAGTAATAAGCAGCCAGTTCAGATGAAAACTCTTTGACAATCCATCAGGAATCATCCCATCCCAAGGACACAGATATTTATGTCCACTTTCTTTTTATATATTGCTTCATAACACTGCATTTTTAAAAAAGCACATGAAAGCATTTCTGTTATTTTGAAAATCTGTGCAGTTCCCAGCCAACTCATGGCCTTTCTGGGAAATAAGGAAAAAAAATTCCTGAAATGTTCACCCTGTCCAAAGAGTTAACCTTGAATAGTGATGGCTCCTGAAAGAACTGAACAGCTACCACTGTAAACATCTGTGAATAAGAACAACACAGCAGGTGGTTACCATCATGATTCAAACTGAACCTGAGGCCTTCATTGTCTCACATAACACAGAGACCAAACTTCTGGAACAGAGGCTGTGCGTCACAAGGCACATCTAAGTAGTTGACATCAAATACACTTTGACAATCTCAAACACATAAGCTCACATCTCTCTCTCTCTCTTTTAAGGATTTATTTATTATATGAGAGAGAGTGTGAGCATGTAGTGGGGGAGGGGCCCAGTGGGAGAGAGAGCGAGCTTGAATCCCAAGCTGACTCCCTGCTGAGCATGGAGACCTGTGCGGGGCTCAATCTCATGACCCTGAAATCATGACCTGAGCCAAAATCACAAGTCGGATGCTGAAGTGATTGAGCCACCCAGATGCCCTGCAACCTGTATGTCTTTGCTGGATGGAAGAGACATTTGCAAAGCTTAGGGGTTGCAAAACCATTAAAAGTGACTCTTTTTCTTCAAAAACTAATTTAAAATCACCCATTCAGAATATATACTGAATTGTGAATGACTATAATTTTTAAAATTTCACATTCTACTTCACTAACCAGATGCCCAGCCAAAAGAAGGCCTGAGCTTACAAGCTAATTATGTAAACTTACCTGTAAACTCAGGTACTGGGATAGTGGAATGCACTTTCCTGTGGTATTCCCAGTGGTAGACACGGACATTTGGTGGTAAGCACAGAGGGAGGGTGGCAGGGAAAAGGCAACCTTTCGTGACTCAGAATTAAATAAGATGGCCCTGATTTGCATAGACTCAGGATACTTACTCAATAAATGTAACGATTTTAAGAGATGACCCAGTGAAATGTCTTTAGGTATTTTTTGGAAGATCTAGGACTTACACTGATTTTTCAGATATGGAAAAACTGAGTTAATTATATTATTAGGTGAAGCTCTCTAAAATTACATGGTCTGGACCCCCTTGTATGCAAAGGGCAATAGGGTGAAATAACAGATAGATAAGCCTCCTTGGAACCTGAAAAAGAATCAGAGCTCCTTGCATAACAAGGAGTGGGACGATTGTGATAGCAGAGAGACAAAAACCTGGCAGCAATAGGAAGAGCCTGACAACTACCAACCTGGAGCTCTAAGGATGGCATCTCCCCACTGACTTAGGTAAGGAGAATGTTGTCATTGTCACCTCCATTCACACTATCACAAACTGACAGAACAATCTAATTATACATCAATCCCAGTCACAGCCTGAAATCTGTAGAGTGAAGTGCAAATTACTTCCTCCAGAAATGTAGTAACAGAATCTTTTTTTAAAGAAATCATTTAAAATTGTGAATCTACAATGAACTGCTTAACTGAGGCATTATTCGTTACAGAAATGGATGGACAAAGTCACAAACAGGGGTAAGGCACTCACAGGCCTTCCGCGAAACACTCCAGCAGCAGGGTTTCCCCTTTGAGGATGGTAATTGTGGACTCACTGCCATGTGCAGTAGGCGGCAACAGCAGTCTGGGTTTCCTTTGTTTGATCGAATTTGCTATAATACAGAAAAGAAAAGTCACATATTTCTTTCAGACTAAGATTGTTAAAATCCTGTGGCACTAAATCTTCCTTAAACCATACTTAAGCATATATACCTAGAAGTACCTACGTATATATACATAGATACACTTATAACTTATCATCATTTAAATAGACTCATTCCTACCATGAAGCCCAGGTTGTGCCTCAGATGCATTAACTTAGTGGAGCATCATTTTATTTATTTATTTATTTTTTTAAACTGGAGCACCAACTTTTAAGGTTGTGATTGAAACCACATCTTTAAATTCCACAAGTTCCAGATAATTAGTTTCTTGATGAAGGTGCTTAAAAGTTAACTGATAGTCTTTGGGGCGCCTGGGTGGCTCAGGTCATTAAGCGACTGCCTTCGGCTCAGGTCAGGATCCTGGAGACCAGGGATGGAGTCCCACATCGGGCTCTCTGCTCGGCGGGAAGCCCGCTTCTCCCTCTCTCACTCCCCCTGCTTGTGTTCCCTGTCTGGCTGTGTTTCTCTCTGTCAAATAAATAAAATCTTTAAAAAAAAAAAGTTAACTGATAGTCTTTGATTTTATATTCTACATTTTAATCACACCTGGCCATGTTTGAAATATGTGTATGTATTTTTATTTAATTTAAAGTACCTAAGTATTTGGTAAGATTCCTGTTATAAGACAGCTCCTAAGTATTTGGTAAGATTCCTATTATAAGACAGCTCCCTAGGCCTTGTTCCCAGAAATTCTGATTATTCTGGTTCTGGAAGTGTGTGGTGGAAGCCACACATCTATGAAGTTATCAAGCCTCTTGAAGATGACTCTGTTCACAATCTCAGCCCCTTAAAGAGAACACTGTTGTAGAGAATGATTAGCAAGCACTCTCACTAACTACATATGGAACCGTCTCATTTGTTACTTCTCAAAAGTACTTTTCAAATACAATGGCAAATGAGGACTTTCATTTCCAATGCAAATTTTAAAACTATTTCCAAATGTTCACGGAAATCAGGCCCCCCCCCCAATCCAATGTCAATGTGATCTGACATGACACGGAAGGTATAAACAGCTGACATTCAGAGTAAGAGAAATGAAGGGCACTGGTAGCCGTGTTTACGTGTGACAGCCTCTTTACAAGTGTTGATCAAAAAATAATTATTGAACACACACTCTATGTCATTATTTTTCACTGAGTGCTATAAAGATACAATATACATGACTGGGTTATGGACCTCTATGATAATGAAGGTGCGATGTATAGTTAATCAGTCCACCTGCAAACTGAGGGTCCCCCCAAAAGAGCCCTCATCCTGCCCTTGTGATGTTGCCCGTGTATCAAATATCTAGATGAAGCCACTGGTCCCAAGGGTGTAAACAACATGTGGTGCATTCAAGGATTCTTCTCACTGTGGAGAACTAGCTTACTATAGAATTCAGGTTTACTCAAGCATCTTGCATAAAACACTAGCTCTAGTAGATGTTCTCAGAGGAAAAAATGAAATGTTTCATAGACAAATGAGTTTGGAAAATGTTGCAGACTGTATTCTTTTTCAGAGTTCCAATGGATAGTCCCATGTTAAGTATTCTGAGAAGTCTTACTCGAAAAGAACCACTTAACTTTCTTAGATCTCCTGTTTCTCTACTTCTATTGATACTCAACCATTTCTTTTTCCTTTCTGCATATAACAGCTATCAATCAAAATGTCACTCAACCATGGCAGACATTTTGGGAGACAAAAAATAACTATCCCACTAAAAATATGCATATATGTGTATGTGAGTATATGTGTATTTGTCTATATGAATTATAATATATATATATATTTACAAAGTGATGAACTTACAAGTAGCACTCCTTTACACATATTTAAAGAAGCAGGGGGTAATAGAAATCTCTATGCTCATGGGTTTTCCTTTATAAAAATATTAGTATTTTAATATACTTACGAAGATATTAAAGGAAAATTTATATTCTGAGATGACAATGATCTACAAAAAGTAAAAATAAATGCCAACACTCTTCATGTGATCGACTTACCCTTGGAACCAATTTCTGTGGATGAACTTGAGTCATTAGCATGCCTTACTGAAATAAAAAAATGAAAGAAAAAACTCACAAACATAATGGTAGATGCCGATATCAGTAATGAATGAAAAGTCATCGTTTTCTCTTAGAAAGATTACAAAATGAGATATAACCATGCTTCACTAGAGCATCATTTTGGGGGGGGAGGGTTATTAGAAAAAAAAAATTATGATGAGCTTAATCTTGAACTACCACAGATGAATCCAGGATGAGTGGACACAAATTACAGCTCTGTTAAAGGGAACTGTGGCTGCCAACAGGGATGCTATAGTGAAGCCTTGGCATTGCGTATCTACACATAACAATGGGAAAAACATGAATCAAATTAGACAATGGAATGGTAATGCCAAGTTGGGACTCTACCAGAGCCAATTATTCAGTCAGTGAACTGTCAGGGATTATCTCTGCCCTTTGAATCTTACGGTTCTTTCTCCCACTAAAGACTTTTTCCTATTTGGGAACCCAGACTGGTGTCTGCAGAATCAAGTGGGGAAGAGAAGCAATTCAACTTTGGCAATGTGGTAAGAACAAAGCTTGATGTGATAACAATTAAAACATTCATTCTTTTTTATTTTGACTCTTGTTTTCTTCCACATTTTCAGCCTGCTGGTTACTCAAGATCACAAGGCATCAAAGCCTGAGACGTGCTTCAGAAACCTTGGAATATCGCTGTGTATTTTACTCACTACCAAGGACCAGACCCTGCAGACGTCAAATGAAATCTACTCGTACTGTGAATTGAGATTTGATTTTCTGGCTCCGAGAGACAGAGCAACTGTAGATGTGCAGCTGCAGATATCTCTCTCATCTGGAAGAAGTCTCTAGAGTTGAACTAAACAGTGGCGGAAAATCTCAACCCAGCTTTAACTGGCTTCAGCCAGAATAAAATCACAGGCACATTTGTATTTGGCATTCACAATGGAGTGATAAATTATTTGGACTTACAACTGTTAACTGTTAGTTTCATTGGCATTTTCTGAACAATAGTCCTCAATCTCGGGAATGCAGCAAAGCAACAGTAATCATTCCGACTGTCTTTTTCTTCCACATTTGCAAAGTACAGATCTCCTTTTTGACTCATGTATACTCTTTCATCTTGTTCGATGTGTTCTAATTCTGGAAAGAAACATCTTGTTATTAACAGGGGCAACTATCCTCTATTGTTCCTTTATTCTCCTTCTTCATTTTCCTTTCTTTCCTATTATTTCATTTCGTTTTCTTTTTCATGCTTGCTTTCTATTCCTCACATGTCTAGTCTTAGAATAAGAACAATGAGTGAGAAGTAAAAACAAAACAAAACAAAAGCCAACAAACCCCCTGGGAGCATGCTTTCCACTAGTGGGCAACCAGTCTGCCCATTCTACGTCTCTTTATCTCCTAAGCCTCTACTTCTACACTGGCTTATCTGAAAACTGGTCCAATTGGTCCAAACAGATCTTCCCAAAAGTTGTGTCTGACAGAGATATAACTCTGTCTTTCCTGGATACAGTCTGGAATGTTCTAGGGTGACTGGAGTCTGGAATGTTTGCCTGCAGCCAAGAATAGTTTCTTTCACTTTCTTACAAATACTGTACAGATATTACTGTTTTTCTCTAGAGACCACAATGAGAAAATATTTAGGGCAAATTGTGAAGGCACATGCCAGAAGAACGTTACAATAAGCTGGAATTTCAACTCAAGTGTTAATAAAGTTTTTTGTTTGTTTGTTTGGCAAATTAAACACAAAGGTTAATGCTAATTTCTCTGTGGGTCACTCTATGTAGTGGGTAGGACATTATTAAAATAGAAATATAAAGCTAGCAACACAGAACCAAGCCATCCTCAACTTTGACATGGATATTCTAAAGGTAATTTTCCAAAGGCAACTCATCTATTGGGAATATAAAAAGTATTTTCTTCATAAACATACTTTGTCTATCAATAGCTTCTACTCTGTTTCAGATATGATAAAATTAAGAGAAATATTTAGTGGCTTTCTAGGGTTTTCACTTATATCCTTAATAGAATACTTAAAACTTGGAATACACTAAATAGATGGATATAAATTTCTGCATCTATTTCATTCCATAATGATAATTTTTTTCCTTCTTTTTCCCGCATTGATAAGCTTAGATTATTTTTTAATTTTTGTTCCCCTTTGTTCATGATGCATGAAATTAAAATCCTATGGATGGAACAAAATGTTACTTACCAATATTCATCCAATAAATGTGTAAAGGTGGGAGGCCTTTGGGAGGGTTGCATGGGAGGACAATTGGATCTCCCTCTTCCACTTCAAGAGGGTCGATTTTTTCTTTTGGGAATTTTGGAACATCTAGTACAAAAAAATCATTTAAGACATTATTTTAAAATTAACTTTTGCTATTACAAGAACTATATTAAAACCTTCTTTAAAAAAAAAAAAGAGTATTTTTAACAAATTCAATGCCCCAAATCTTGATTCTCATATTTCCCCTGCAGAACAAAATATTGTTAGGAATCTGGGGTGCACAGTTAGAATGGCCAAAATTAACAAGACAGGAAACAACAAGTGTTGGAGAGGCTGTGGAGAAAGGGGAACCCTCTTACACTGTTGGTGGGAACGCAAGTTGGTGCAGCCACTTTGGAAAATACTGTGGAGATTCCTTAAAAAGTTAAAAATAGAGCTATCTTATGACCCTGCAATTGCACTACTGAGTATTTACCCCAAAGATACAGATGTAGTGAAAAGAAGGGTCATATGTGCCCCAATGTTCACTGCAGCAATGGCCACAATCGCCAAACTGTGGAAAGAGCCAAGGTGCCCTTCAACAGGCGAATGGATAAAGAAGATGTGGTCCAGGGGTGCCTGGGTGGCTCAGTTAGTTAAGCAACTGCCTTCGGCTCAGGTCATGATCCTGGAGACCAGGGATCAAGTCCCACATCGGGCTCCCTGCTAGGCAGGAAGCCTGCTTCTCCCTCTCTCACTCCCTCTGCTTGTGTTCCCTCTCTGGCTGTGTTTCTGTCTGTCAAATAAATAAAATCTTAATAACTAATTAATTAATTTTTTAAAAAAGAAGATGTGGGGGGCGCCTGGGTAGCTCAGTTGGTTAAGTGACTGCCTTCGGCTCAGGTCATGATCCCAGAGACCCGGGATCGAGCCCCACATTGGGCTCCCTGCTCGGCGGGAGGCCTGCTTCTCCCTCTCACTCCCCCTGCTTGTGTTCCCTCTCTGGCTGTGTTTCTCTCTGTCAAATAAATAAAATGTTAAAAAAAAAAGAAGATGTGGTCCATATATACAATGGAATACTACACTTCCATCAGAAAGGATGAATACCCAACTTGTGTATCAACATGGACAGGACTGGAGGAGATTTGTTGAGTGAAATAAGCCAAGCAGAGAAAGTCAATTATCATATGGTTTCACTTATGTGTGGAGCATAAGGAATAACATGCGGGACATTAAGAGAAGGAAAGGACGTATGAACTGGAGTAAATCAGAGAGGGAGAGGAAGCATGACAGACTTAGGACTCTGCGAAACAAACTGAGGGTTTTGGAGGAGTGGGGTGGTGGAGGGATGGGAGAGCCTGGTGGTGGGTACTGAGGGCACGTATTGCATGGAGCACTGGGTGTGGGGGATAAACAATGAATCTTGGAACACTGAAAAAATAAAATAAAATAAAATAAAATAAAATAAAATAAAATAAAATAAAATAAAATAAAATAAATAATTAAAACTTAAAAAAAAGAATCTTGGGTACAACTTTATATAACTTTAAAAATGCTTCTACACTTTACAAGTGTAGACAACAAATATTTTTGCTGTGTGACATGTATTGACAACCATAGGCCATGCATATTTCTCTACACAGAGATACAAGTTCTAAGTTACAGGATTCACTGAGTTTGAGTTCTGATAGATACCATACTTTTTTTTTTCCTTCAAACACTATGATTTATTTTCTAGGCACATACATATTCTCTGTCTCTGGCTTTACTGTGAAGCCCTTGAATGTGATAGGCAAATATTCTATTAAAAGTGTAATGAAACTGGGGCGCCTGGGTGGCTCAGTCGTTAAGCAGCTACCTTCAGCTCAGGTCATGGTCCCGGAGGAGTCCCAGGACCAAGTCCCGCATCCGGCTCCCTGCTGGGCAGGAAGCCTGCTTCTCCCTCTCTTGCTCCCTCTGCTTGTGTTCCCTCTCTACCTTTGTTTCTCTCTGTCAAATAAATAAATAAAATTTTTTTTAAAAAAAAGTGTAACCAAATTAAATTAAAAATTCAAAGACCACAAGGGAAAAATGATACAAATAACAATGAATAGACAAACATGACCACGTAAGTTGCTAAGAGAAACTTCCACACTGCAATCACTCCCAGAAAATGAAATTTCAAATGAAATATAATTGATGTAGAAAAGGAGACTGTGGAATATTTTAACATATTGCTTCTTTCCCATGCTAGAGGCACTTTCCTAAAAGAGCAACACAATTACAATGGGAATAAAAGTCACAATTATGCAGAGTTGGAAATCCAACATGAATATGTGATTATTTTTATGAAATTATTTAGAAGATAGTTTTAATAATATTCAAAATGTATTCTGCTTGAACATTATATTGACACCTTTAGATTTTATTAGGGGATTTTGAATGATAAAATTACTCCGTCTCTTATGGATGATAAGGACTTTAAGAAGTATTTATAATATTGCTGGCTTAATGGAATATATTAGGGGCTATTTCATCTCTGTGTTGCATTCTTAAATGGTGATTCACAAAAGACTGTCATTATTATCACGAAAGATTATCACTATTCTTGGAAGTCTAAAGATACACTCATTTATTATAAAATTAAGAAGCTCTGTGCATTTCCTAGGTGTTTGTTCCCTTGCCCTTCATCCCTGACCCCGACTCCTGAGTGGTTGCTGACATCTCTCTTATCCATGCACCAGCTAGTCACAATGAATTGCTTTTGTTTAAATTCAAAAACCCTTCAAGGCTTAGCACCGCAGGGCAGTGGGTTCTGTCCAGCACCTTTGCCAATTCAGAAGGCAGGCTTCAGCCATGTAACAATCCTTGATTTCCTCTTGGTCAACTCGCTATAGTAGATTTCTTTTGGCAGGGTTGGAAACATATTTGAAATGGCAACTATCTCGGAATCATGCTTTTGCTCTACGTAGCATGAAATTTCCACCAAAAGACAGGACAGCATGTTTAGGACATTCACTATGGTAAGATCTTGTAGATAAAATCTCAAAGCCACCTATTTCGTAATGCCTTAGCTTTGAATGAGAGCAAATGCTATACAAGTCATTTTGTAGAAAGTATACCTTATGCAAGTAATGTACAAAACTATTATACGCCCAAAGCTACAAATTCAAATCACTTGTTTAGTATAACTTGCTATAATTGAAGCCCTGTGTTCTTTGGTATTGAAGTTACCAGTGCTATTGGATAGGTATCGAATCTGTTTATACTCAGATAAAAGGGGCAACAGAAGAGAAACGCAGATAATGATAAAAGCCTGTAAACCTGTTTCATAACAAGCAAACTTTACAATGCCTTACAGAAATACACAGTTCCCTGGGTGATATCTATTGTAAAGTAGCTAATTAATAAGATATACAAAGTCTTAATTGGAGAGCTGCCCTCTCAGAGTATTTAGAAAAATCTAATGACTCAAAGAGATAGTTTGCCGTGAAGCACTAGCATCCATGCATTAATTAAATCTAGATTATAAAATTCTATTCCAAAGATGTAAATATGTAATTCAGCTCGCTTCCAAGGCATTGATAATAAAAATAAATAAAATTTATAAGTCTATCAAACACTTTATCACATACCATAAATTTTCAGAACATTTTTGACCAATGATGAATTATCAGGAAACAAGGGAAGAATATTTATATATTTAATAACTTAAAGTCTGAGAATAGATATTATAAAAGGCATTATTTGTCAGTATTTTTTTTATGGTCCTCTTCTTTGATTTTAAACTATTTAGTAAGTCTGATTCCATGCTAGAAAGTGAACATTTTAATGGCCACAGATAAATGTGGAATTTAATTACTGTAACTCAACAGCAGGCATGAATTTTATCTTAATTAAAATAAAGAAATGACTCCTTTTAAAAATAACTCTAAAAATAACTCTAGGGGTGCCTGGGTTAAAGCCTCTGCCTTTGGCTCAGGTCATGATCTCAGGGTCCTGGGATAGAGGCCCACATCCGGCTCTCTGCTCGGCAGGGAGCCTGCTTCCTCCTCTCTCTGCCTGCTTCTCTGCCTACTTGTGATCTCTCTCTCTGTCAAATAAATAAATAAAAGCTTTAAAAAAAATAACTCTAACCAATGACTGGTTAATTGTGTTTCTCTGGTGATAAATATTAGCATTGTTGAGTTTGGACAGATACAATACTTTTAAAAGTGAATTGTAAACAATCATTTTTTTTCTTTTGTGTAAGGCAACTAGCATTGCTTTAGCTCGCCAACATATTATAAATGAGTTCTCCAACAACAACAAAAACTCAATCACTTAATTGTGTTTCACTAACACTGGTCTTGACCATGGAATGGCCTTTATGCAAAGGAATCAGAATCTACTTATAACATCAGCATCTACCTAAGCAGAAATTTAAGAATGTTTGGAAATCCCATAATAACCAATTCTACATGAAGTCAATTTCCTTTGTATATAATGTCCCTATCAGTCTATCTGCATCAGGAAACCAAGCAGTTGCGAGCACCCATCTTTGTTTACTATTCCCCAATAGGCTCACACAGTTATTATTCAGTGTAACAGACAAATTTCTAGTTACAACCCAATGGTATAGATTCCTAAAAAGACAGCCAGAATCAATGAAAAAACTACAAACTAGACAGGTGGACAGCAGTCTTCTTACTGGAATTATCAATATAAAGCAAACCAGCAAATACAAAATTTCTAGGACCTCTACAAGTTCAGACAATGAGTTTTGAAACTCATCATTTCAGCCCTCTCAACCTAAGATACTGAAAAAGTAACATCTTTGATCTTGAAATGCAGATGACTCCTAAAAAAAAAAGAAAACTGTATTTATAGGGTAGTATAAACTGGGTTCTGGCCCAGGCACTAAAACTAACTGGCCATATAGCTTCAGAGCAGTATTTTTACCCTCTGTGCCCCTGTTTACTTTTCTTTGGGATCCCGGAGTCCTTGGAAATCATCTCTCTAGGCTCCTCAGAAGTCTCACTAAATTAGGAGTTTCTTAAGGGCAACGATATTATAAAATCTAAGTTGTATGGTCTCACCATGCCAACATACTTAATAATAAAAGCAATAATGAAATAGCATCAGGATAATTAAGCAATACAAATTGTGCTAACTAAACCACTTAAATGAAAAAGGTACAGGTGACTAAACCACTATGAAGTTATGTAACTCTACAGATAATTTCTTATACTCAAGAAATCACCTCACGTCTTCTTACACTCTTGTCTCTCCATGAGTCTGATACTAGACTGCCAAGGTATTTCCACCAAAAAAGTACTAGGCCTTTCAGCTCATCTAGAGGACGTGTTACCCGAATGATGGAAGTACAAGCAACACTACCTGGCATCTGGGTTATCCACATAAACCCCGAAGCCAGCTGCCTGGGGCTGAATCCTGGCTTCCTCACTTACTGTGTGATCTGAACCTATTACTTAATGTGCTTGCATTTCCTCACTCAAACAGTAATGACACCTCATTTACTGATTTGTGTCAAAGTTTAAATAAATCATTTTATATAAGTCAATTAAATAGCGTGGGGCACTTAAAAAATCACTCAATATATGTTGGCAATTACTCAAGTATTTCACTTCGCACAGTGTACCCAGCTACCCTGTATGATATGAAATGAGATAACCAAAGGGACAGAGAGCTTTCTTCTGCTGTGCCTTCTGACTTTCCCTGTACCCTACATTGTAACAACTTCATAATTTTATGCAAATACTTGCAATTAGCTTTTACAGAGGAGGTAGGGAGGTGGCCAGAGGCAAGGAATGGTATGCATTTCATGTAGAACCTATGGTTTAATGATACTCCTCCCCATTACTGGGTAAACCTTCCTATGCCATAGAACTTTATCTCTCTTGACTTATATCTCTCTTCACAGGACTGGCCTGGTGAGTTTTTTTAGTTTCTTACATTTCTATTGAATGTGTTTGGCAAACTGCCGAACAAAAGTCTGACATGGTGATCGTGAACGCATGCCACTGAGCTCACATCCTGTATCACCCCCAAGTCTAGTTCCATCTATAAAGGAATTTAATTGATTCCCATTTCCTATAGTGTAACCCATTAATCCATTTAGGACTACAGAGAAATAACATTGCCTTTCAGTCTATGAGCTCGTAATGAATTCACACTAAGGAAGGACATCCAATCCAGCCCATTTCATTCTAGTCATTCACACAATCTGATAGATGAGAGGAAAATCCTCAGTCTTAATTAAACCTGTAAAACTCAAAGTTGCACTCTCAACTTAACAAATTGATCTTCTTTAGTTGTTTTGCATACATCAGTAAAAGAAATTAGCATATGCTACCAGATCCTGCTTTTGCTACCCTACCCCTCCCAAATCTGAGCACTAAATAGCCAAAGTATGTCTTAAGGGAATTGTCCTGAGGAATCCGAGGATGCTATACAAATGTAGAACCCAGCAGACCAGAAATTCTAATTGGTTTCCATTAAAACAGTGTATAGAGGATTGTATCTTTAAGCCTGTCATTTCCTAGATTATTTTAATAGTGTGTGGAAATTAGTTTAATACTCTTATTCATTCTTTTATCCTTCAGCTTATGAAACAATAAATCAGTCACTGATAATATGCATTCAAGCAGCATCTGGAAGCATGCAAAAAAGGAAGAATAGCATAGCATGACAACTTTTACCATTTCCAAGCATCCCAATTAGTACACATGACAACCAAAAGATTCCCAAAGAGTATACAACTAAATGCTTCAAAAAACTTCAGGAGAATTTACATGTGGATTTCCTAACAGCACTATGTGTAATAGCTAAAAGCTGGAAACAATTCAAATGGACATCAGCTGGTGAATGGATAAACAAATAGTGGTACATATATACAGTGTAAAGTTATTTACCCATAAGAAGGAGCAAACTACTAATAGATGCTAAAACATGAATAAATCACAAAACACGCTAGGTGGAAGAACCTAGATGAAAAAAAGTCATGTATGGTAGACTTCATTTATATGAAAAGTTCAGGAAAAAAATTCACTGAGGTATAAACAGAGTAATGACTGCCTGGGGCAAGGGGCAGGAAGAGAGAGTACCTACAAAGGGGCATAAGGAATCTTTAGGGAATGACGAAAATGTTCTGGTACTAGATTATGATTATCGTTGTATGAAAAATTTATTTTAAAAACTTACTGATTTTGCACTCAAAACTGATAAAATTTATGATACACAAATGATGCCTCAAAAAGTTGTTTTAAAAAATCAGAAAGGGAGGGAGGTGCCTGGGTGACTCAGTTGGTTAAGCATCTGCCTTTGGCTCAGGTCATGATCTCAGGGTTCTGGGACCAAGCCCACACTGGGGTCCCTGTTCAGCAGCAAGTCTGCGTCTTCCTCTGCCCTTCTCTACTCTTGTTCTCTCTTTCTCTTTCTCAAATAAGTAAATAAAATCTTTAAGAAAAAATATTTAAAAAAAAAAACAGAACGCAAAATCACTAGAGGCTGAGACAGAGGAGGGATGCTAAGTGGAAAAGGTTGATCTGTGCTCTGAATGAAGGGCAGTACTGAAATAGCCCAAACGGAATCATTTCTATCATCATTTTAACTCTGCTGGTGGTTATCAAAATGAAGGCTAGAAAAAACCTTACCTTCTCCCCACATTCATTCACCACATTAATAGGCTAGCAATTTCTTGAGGAGAGTTTTTGTTTTGTTCACTGCTATCTCTCAAACTACTAGAAAAAGTGGCTAGCACATGAGGGGAGCTTAGTAAAGATTTGTTGAATAATTCACTGACTAACTCTCCAAGCCATATTGTGGAAAATCCATTTAGTTAAATGATTTTTCCATGTTTGAAAACATTGCATTGTGTTTGTTTGGTTGGTTTTTCTTTTACTCTTTCATTCCCTAGCAAACTCAACTGCAGTGTTATTGAAAGCAGAAAACTGAACATCGGGTATAAAGTTTTCTGTTTGTAGAGAGTAGTAATGGGATTTTCAGTTACTGTCCTCATGTGAAAACTTAGAAGGCTAAAGCCTTTAAGGTTAGTCTAATGAAAACTTGAAGAAATCGGATGAAACTCTAAAATTCAAATCACAAAGTTTCTATCGACTTAGAAGAATTCATTCTCTATACTCTATGGCTTAAGAAAAGAATCAATTGATAAAGGTTGAAGGAAGCTTTGAATGGTACCTGATTTAGAAACCCCTAAGAATTGGGGTAGCGATCCTATTCAACATAGAAATGATTGCAGAAAGCTGTTAGACAATGAAGCAATTTCAGCAGAGCCTGGAAATGATGCATAAGAAACCTAATTTATTTTGCTCTTTTCTACAACAGCGGAAAAACAGGGTAATTACCCACTACATAGCTCACATGTGACTGATCTCTTCACTGCAACACTAGCAGATTTAGGGCAGAATTATCGTCACATTGTTCACCCCATCACTTGGTCTGCTTAGATAATGAGAGAAAATATTTTTTAAAACCCTTTAATTGCAGATTCTTATACTATGTACCATTTGCTTCTCTGCAATAGCTCTAGCTACTGCCTTTGCCTTTGTGTGTCCATAGCAACCATCAGAGTTCAGGTTAGGGATCACGCTAATGCCTCGTCTTCGACAACAGATTTTTAATACCACCCTCTTGCACACATATCTTATTTCAGTTAATTAGATAGGTAGATTATATGGTTATAGTTAGACCATAATATATAGTTTTATAATATAAACTATGACTACAGTTATATACTTAGAGACAATGTATCTATCTAGTTTTATGATCACAACCACAAATAACATAGTAATACTTTCTGATCCAAAACTTATGAACATCTATTGAATGTCACTTCAAACCCAAACCCCTGAGACCCCTTTCCAAGTTCACTGTCAGTACTTTGTCCATCACTATGCTATATTATCTTACTTGATAACACAGCATATCTAATTCAGACAAATAAACATGCTACTTATTATTTATGTTTGTATGGGAAAGAAAAGAAACAAAAAAAATACAACTAACACTGCTTTTTCTACCACCTGTCATACAGAAAACACCTTTACCTTCCTTTCTGCTGCAGAATCCATCCGCTCCCTCTTTCCCTTTGAGGTTACTTCTGTCCTGAGTTTTGTTTTCATCATTCTCTTGTTTTTCATTATAATTTTATTACATACAACTAATACCCCTAAACACTATTTTATCTTTACATATTTTGAACTTATCTCAATAAAATTATCCAAGATTTTCTTTTATTGTTCAACATATTCCTAAGATTCATCAATTTTCACTGCTGAGTAGTATTTTTGTGTGACTATACCGCAATTAGATTTATCCCTTCTTGTGATCAGTAGACTCATGCTTTTTCCAATGTATTTTTAATTCAAGCAATGGTACCACAAATAGGTCCGATGGACAGAGATGAGTGGTAGACACACTTTCAGAAGGAAATGGACTAATGGGGTTACAGGTGAGAGTATCTTCAATTAAGGAGGCAGTGACAAGTATTTTCCACAGACCATGTGGGAAAGTATACCTACAACAGTGCTAGTACTTATTATAGTAGCTGTATGTTCCCACATACAATTTTTACTCATAAACTTTGTAGTACTTCCCAATTTTGTGGGAATAAATGTTTTTATTATTTTGGTTACACTTAATCTATTTCTGATTGCTAACAATGTTGAGCACATTCTCATTGGCCATTCCAGTCTGAGGTACAAGTTCATGTCTTCTAAATTTTTTTGAATTTTCTTTTAAAATTAATTTTAAATACATAACATTATTTTTAGTTATAGTCACTGGAAATGATTTTTCCCCCTGGGTTGTGGCCTATCATTTTACTTTCTTCCTGAGGTCTTTTGATAAAAAGGGGTTCTAAAAATCAAATGTAGTCAAATAATCCTTAATAATTATCTCACAGAACTATAATAAGTCTTATTCAAGAAAATTTCCCCACCCTAAAATCATATATGCACTGGCTCAACCATTTTCTAATTTTTAAAAATATATTTTCTCTTTCAAAAGTTAGGCTTTGACCCATCTGGGATGGATTTTTTATATAATGTGAGATAAGACTCCAAATAAATATATCTCTACATGGCCAATTCCACCCTATTAAATTAGGAAGGAAGAAAAGGAGGAGGGAAGGAAGGAAGGAAGGAAGGAAGGAAGGAAGGAAGGAAGGAAGGAAGGAAAGAAGGAAGGAAGGAAGGTAGGTAGGTGGAGGGAGGGAATCCATGGTGGTGTTCTCATAGAGCTTTCACGTGCACAAGGGTTTGTTTGTGGGTTCCCTATGCTGTTCCATCTGTCTAATCCTATTCAAAGTCTTACTGGCTTAATCACTAAAGGTTTACATTGAGCCTGTTACCTGATAAGGCCAAGTCCCTCGACTCATTTTTATTCTTTAAGAGTTTCTCCTAGGGCATCTGGGTGGCTTAGTCCTTAAGCATCTGCCTTCCATTCAGGTCATGATCCCAGAGTCCCAGGATCGAGCCCCATATGGGGCTCCCTGCTCCGCAGGTGGCCTGCTTCTCCCTCTCTCACTCCCCTTGCTTATGTTCCCTCGCTAGCTGTGTTTCTCAAATAAATAAATAAATAAAATCTTAAAAAAAAAGTTTTTACCAAATTCTGCTCTTTGCTCCTCAAATATATTGTGAAATCACCTGGTCACATTCTAGAAACATATCAAAAACAAGCTAGAGATTTGGATTTAATTATTCTACATATCAAATCATGGAAAGCTGACATTTGACCTTTACTGAGTTTTCAAACCCATGAAAAAGGTACACTTTTTTTCTATTTATCTAGATCTTTTCAAAATATTTTTCAGTAATTGTGAATACTTTTCAGCTATAAAGGTTTTGCACCTCCTTGTTGGATTTATGTTCTGCTTCTGTATTATTTTATTCCTTCAATCCCTTCTGAGTTTATTCTGTTACTTTAAATTAGCTCATGTATTTTTATCTTAAAATAGTGTTATATAAAAAGTTTAGGTTATTAATTTTCATATTTTACGTTTTAGCTTATGTTTCTAAATGAAAAACATTCCTCTAAATAATGTGTTAGATAAAGCATGTTTTCTTATGTAGAATTTCTACTATCATTTCAAAATATGTTCTACTTTCTATTGCCATTTCCTATTTGACCTATGAGTTCCTTAGACTTCCATTTATTAATTTTCAAAGATTTAAGACTTCTCTGATTTTGTTTTTATTATTGATTCCTAACTTCATTGCATTTGGGTCACATTTACTTCATAGCAAATATTTCATCAAATTCAAAAAAATGCATTGTGCAGTTTTAGGTACAATGTTCTTTACATGTTCATTAGATGGACCTTATAAATGGGTTCTTAAAATCTTCCACAGGCTTACTGATATTTTCTCTGCTTGAACTACCAAAAAAATGAAACCCATATGTTAATATCTCTCATTATTATGATATATGTGCCCATTTCCACTTGTAATCTATTTTTGTTTCATACATTTTTTTAAAAAAATTTTATTTATTTGACAGAGAGAAACACAGAGAGGGAACACAAGCAGGGGGAGTGAGAGAGGGAGAAGCAGGCTTCCCGCTGAGCAAGGAACCTGATGTGGGACTCGATCCCGGGTCTCCAGGATCATGACCTGAGCCGAAGGCAGTTGCTTAACCAACTGAGCCACCCAGGCGTCCCTGTTTCATATATTTTAATATTAAATATACCAATTAATCTTCAGGAAGTCTTTTAAAAATAAGTTCTGTTTTGAGTGCCTGGGTGGCTCAGTCAGTTAAGCTTCTGCCTTTGGCTCAGGTCATGATCCCAGGGTCCTTGGATCAAGTACAGCATCGGACTCCCTGCTCAGCCAGGGGAGTCTGCTTCTCTCTCTACCCTTCCCCCTGATTGTGATCTCTCTCATTCTCTCAAATAAATAAATAAAATCTTTCTTAGAAAATAAAAAATAAATAAATAAACTCTGTTTTGACTGATAATTCAGCCATTCCTACTTTGTTTTGAATAGCATTTATCTGGAACATATTTTCCATCTTTTAGTTTCAATCATTCTGT
>PITA01004197.1:0-45307 GCA_004023965.1 Spilogale gracilis
GCCTGGTGGTGGGTACTGAGGGCACGTATTGCATGGAGCACTGGGTGTGGGGCATAAACAATGAATCTTGGAGCACTGAAAAAATAAAATAAATTTAAAAAACTTTTAAAAATAAATAAATAGTTGGTCTTAGGTGTTTCCGTGTGTGTGTGTGTGTGTGTGTGTGTGTGTGTGTGTGTGTGTGTTAAAGATTGTATTTATTTACTTGACAGAGAGAAACACAGCCAGAGAGGGAACACAAGCAGCGGGAGTGAGAGAGGGAGAAGCAGGCTTCCCGCCGAGCAGGGAGCCCAATGCAGGGCTCGATCCTGGGATTTTGGAATCATGACCTGAGCCAAAGGCAGACGCTTAACGACTGAGCCACCCAGGTGTCCCCGTAACTTATATATATCACAACATCACATCAAGTCCTACACTTTAAATATATAACATTTTTATTTGTCAAATATACCTCAATAAAGACGAGTGAGGCAACAGTGGGTGAGACCACACCAGGACAAAATGACTGGGCCTCCGCTGTGCCTGGACCACGCAGGGACCTCCATGATAGTGTCCAGCACGCACGGTGCCATCCCCTGCCGTTGGCCTACCTGGGACAGGCCCCCCCAGCCCGCCCGTCCCGCTCGGTCTGCAGCCCGGGCGATTCCTAGGCAGCAAGGCCCCCTTCCCCTTCAGCCCGTCCACCTCTCTTCATCCCTGGCACGGTGAGTGCTGCCAGGCAGAGCGCTATTAAAACATCAGCAGGGTGGCCTCCACAAAGGTCAGCCATCCGGGGAGCTCCTGGCAGCTGCTTGTTTGTTTACTGGAACATTATCTGGGCCGGGCTGTTGATTTACATCCATTGAAAGATTGAACAATAAATATCGGTTCCCATAGCAGGCAGATGCTTGCACTAGACTGTTCTGGCTGCCTTCTTGCTTGGAATAATCTCCCTAATGAGCAAACAGTGCCATTCATCTTTAAAGACGCAGGCAAGCCCCGGTATCCCCTCTTTCCTCTTTCCTTTCACATCTTCCCCCAGATTTCCTCGTCAGGGTCTACCTGCCAGATGTCTGGGCTGGGCGCAGCTAGGAGGAGGAGAAGGTGGGGTCTCGAACTGAAGCTACAACTGGCGTGAGAGAGTGGGAGCCCATTAAATCCTGGGACAGATGTCCCCAGGACACTCTGAATTCTCCACGGAGACCCTCAAGCCCAAACACAGAAGCAAGTGGAAACCCACCTGGTGACGTGGGTGGGCCATGACCAGGCCATCTTAACAGAGCAGGGGTCGGGGGCAGGACTGGTGGAGATGGATGCCCCACATTCAGGCTGTGTCCAACCCAGAGTTAGGCCTGTTTCCCTTTCAGGCAAGTCTCCAAATTTCTAGAACCTTAAGGGCTCCCATGTAAGGACATGCAGACTGGTCAGTTTGCAGAACGGAGCCTGCATTGGGGCAGACAAGAGGGGGTGCGGGAGGGGCCCCAGGATGGGGGGGGAAGGGATTCAGGTTCTGCCCCTCTCAAGAGCCCCGAGCACACAACTATGGCTCTCTTAGGGGTCCTAGCTCTCTGTCCTGGACTTTAACTGTCTCCTACTGAGGCAGAAAGAGCAGGGAGGAGCCTCGGCGGGAAATTAGTGACCAGGGTCCACTTTCCTGGGAAACTATAGAGCCATGGTATCTCTCAGGAGGAAACATAATGGAACTTTTGGATCTTATTTACGCAGTTTATTCAGATGGTCCCCCAAGACTCTAAGTGACATACCCCAGGTCACTGTCACTCAGTATCTTGCCACACAGGCTGAACAGAGGGTGAAAGGGGGGAGCACGACTTTGAGTGCTAGCATCAGGCGCATTGGAGGTGCTCCTTTGTTGAATGAATGAAGAAACCAGTGAATGAGTGACCTGAGAAGCTAATTCTGGGCCTGAGTTGCCATAGTTGGAACCATTATACGTACACACACACATGCTCTCTGTCTCTGCAGATGAGGCCACATCGCAACCCCCACATGGCCTCTAGAACTTTTCCTCTAGAAGTCTGAGACAAAGTGATGGAGGACAGGTGCACGGATGAGGAGGGACTGCGAAGGGTGCACGGGGACACCAGCATCAGCTCTGAGTATTGTGATTTGCTGGTTGTGGGGCTCAGCCTCTCCAGGGGAAAGAGGCCCTACGTGTCCCCATATCCCTGGGGAAGAGTTCCGGGTTTGTAGGGCGGTGGACAAAGGGGCTCTCCACGTTCCTGTCACACTCCAGGGCTGCAAGTCTATCTCTTGCCAAGGGTAACTCCCTGGGGCTCCAGGCCCTGCTTACCATCAATATGCCTCTGGCCACAAACTAAGGCCACGTGAAGAAAGAATGTCACTCGTAACTTGAGGCTACCCTGGAATATCTCTTTTCCTTCCTTCCTTCCTTCCTTCCTTCCTTCTTTCTTTCTTTCTTTCTTTCTTTCTCTCTCTCAGAGATTTTATTTATTATTTGACAGAGAGAGAGACAGCGAGAGAGGGAACACAAGCAGAGCAGGGGGAGTGAGAGAGGGAGAAGCAGGCTTCCCGCTGAGCAGAGAGCCCGATATGGGGCTTGATCCTGGGACTCCGGGATCATGACCTGAGCCAAGGGCAGATGCTTAATGACCGAGCCACCCAGGCATCCCCGTAATATCACTTTCATCCTAAAATCACCCCCCTGCCTCTCTGGTACTTCCATCTCCTTTCCCGGTTCCACTTTTATCTTCTTCCATGGAACTTGTCAGTTTCTCGCATACTCTGTGATTTACTCATTTATGACACTATTGTTGCGTTCCCCTGCGAGAATGTAAATGCCACAGGAGCGGACGTCCTTATCTTTTGTGTTCAGAGATGCATCCCAAACCCTGAGCCATGCCACGTAGTAGGTGCTTGATAAATACTGGTTGAACAAATGAATGGGTGGAAATCTTCAAACTACTCCTCAACATCTTAATTTGTCCTCCTGATGCAGAGCTCCGTTACTGTACAGCAAAGAACCCAAACCACTGGGGGGTGTGCTCCCTGGGAGATTCAGCAGTGGGAGAGGGGCTGCGACTGTCCAGCCCAGACCTCAGTCTCACCAGAGTGGACTCCACAACATGCTGCAGCCCATCCTCCCGGCTTCGATTTCCAGGGCTCAGGATGTGGGCTTAGACCCTGCTTCTGTGTTCATACTGCTTAGGCTGCTCCAGAATAGCACAATGATGGTGCTTTGTTTTGATTCCAGCCAGGAGGAAAAGGATGCAAAGGGAATGGCGAGAGTGTAAACAGTAATTAATTAGACAAGTCCTGTGTGTGTGCAGATCCCGCATTGTGTTACCAAACACTATTGGGAAAATGGGTCCCTTTGGGTCTCTCGCTACACACCCACGAAACTGAATGATGATCTCTGGGCTGCCATTAGGCCATCTCACTTTGCACTGCCCCACACAGAGGAACTGGGGACAATGGCCTCCATGCCTCCCTTGTCGGTTTGGGTGCCGACACAAAGAACAAGATACAACTCGAGGAGGGAAAGACATTGAAGAAATAAAAAGGAAAGTCAATGTGATTGATACAAAGGAAGTGCCAGAAAAAGGTTCAAACCAGCATACCTCAAGTGCTAAATATTTAAAATCCGCCTTTCTCACTGCCCCCTTGCCAAGAGGCTCAGGGGCGGAGCTAGCACATGTAAGTTACATGCGGCTTGGAAGCCTTCGGGGGTCAGCTGGATTGTGACCCCAGAGTAGCCTGCACCCCCGAGACCTCAGTTGCCACTTCCCACGTGCCTCTGGCCACAAGCAAGCCTGGACAGACTGCACCCACTCCTAGAAAAACAAGCGGATATGAGTAGTTGATTCACCGTCTGCCATGAGCTGCACCATGTGCTTCACACGTATCAGCTGGTTCCCGAGCTTGGCAGACCGACCAGGCTCATCCACGTTACAAAGACCAGAGCCCTGAGCCTCGGTGTGCAGACCGAAGAGCCTGCGGAAGGTGTGGGGGGAACCCCGGAACAGATGGTGGGAACCCCACCTCTGCCACTCAAGAACTCTGTGGCCATAGATAATCTGCCAAACTTTGAGTATCACTCCCCTCAGATGTCAAACAGATACTGGTATTCTTATGGTGGGAGTCTGATCATGTTCCAAGCATGTAGAATACTTAGCATCGAGAAAGGGTAACAGTGACGTCTCCATGAATGTTAGCCATGACTGTCAGGGACGCAATTCACACAAATCCGTCCCCATGATTCCCACTCACTCCCAGTGGGAGCAGTAACTGTGTGTGCCATAGAGAGATTAGAAGATGCAGCCCACGGACTGGGTTCCCAGCAATAATGAGGTCGGCTAGGGGTTGGAAGGAGAAGAGGCTCCACAACTCCACTCTGGGTCACCTGAAGTAGATGAGAAGAGGACATTGCTGGACAGAGGCAGAGACCTGGGTAGACAAGTGTCTGTGCCCACAGATGGAACATTCAGATAGGCATTCCACCAACATGGGTGCAGACACCTTCCCACGGCCGCCACAAAGCTGGAGGAATTGTCCAGGAAAGCTCGAGTCTGGCTCTGCTTGGGTGTGACTCAGAAAACTTGGGACTCTTTGGAGAAAGAAGAAAGCAGCTTCATGCCTGTGGTCTGGGGAAGCCACAGGAGGGGATGTGGAGTACCACAGCCTGGCTTCATGGGGAAGAGAGGCGTCTATGAGGATCAATCAAGGGGTGGAGGCAGAGACAGAGCTGATGCTGGGCAGCAAGGCCAGTTTCCAAGAGATGGAGCCGGGCCTTACATGGTGTCAGGGACAGGGTCTCGGACCCAGAAGGAGTCACAACTCCTGATTCTTCATCCACACTCCATCCACCTCCCTCCTATTCTATGACTCAGAGAAGTCATTCTTCTCCTTGTCCTCCCACACAGTCTCTGAGCTCCATAGACCCCCTTGCCAAATGGAGGGGCTATCTCCTCTCTTCTACCCACCTCCAACTGTTGCAGTCACAAAGGGGTTAATAAACACGGTACATCATGGCGGCAAGGGATGTGTGGTCAGCAGTTCTCTCCTGCTGGAAACATTGCTCCTCTGGAGTGGGATCCAGCAGATGCTTAATGCACCTGTTCCAGAATGAGGAGAAACCCCTGTCCCGCTGGGGCACCCAGGGAGAACAGAAGCAGAGCAAAGACTGGAGATGGATGGACTCTTACATGAGCTGTGGCAGGGTCTTCAGAATCTTCAGGAGTCCTAACCAGCTGGGACCTAGCTCAGAGGAAGGAAGCTTCTAGCACAGACTCAAGAATCAAGGTGACTGGGGCACCTGGGTGGCTCAGTTGGTTAAGCGACTGCCTTCGGCTCAGGTCATGATCCTGGAGTCCCACATCAGGCTCCCTGTTCGGCGGGAAGCCTGCCTCTCCCTCTCTCACTCCCCCTGCTTGTGTTCCCTCTCTAGCTGTGTTTCTCTCTGTCAAAATAAATAAAATCTTAAAAAAAAAAAAGAATCAAAGTGACTGCATGAAAGGAGTAGGCTTTGTCCAATTGTCTCCCAGCTCAGAGGCAGACCCCCACCCTTCACATATCCCGGCTATGTCATCATCCTTACCCCAGACCATCCTCTACATTCTGTCATTGGCACCCTAGAGTACAGCCCAAGTCTTCTTCCTCCAGGCTTCCCTTCAGTCCCTCTTTGACTCCAGAAACACCCATGTCGCCCTCACTGCCTGGAAACCACCTAACACTCTGCCCACCCAAAGCAGGTGTCGGTGCAGGGTCCCCTTTCCCCCTTCACACAGCCTTGCCCCTCTTGGCAGGTAGGGTGTGTTCCTCTTCCCTCCAGGAATGGGGCCCGCCTGCTCATACTCCTTATTCACACCGCTTCTCCCCCTCCATTCCTCCAATTTCTTCCCTGCTTTCTCTCAGCCGTCCTGGGTACATCGACCCCTCGGAGCCTGGCACAGGACACTCCTCCAAAGGCTTTCTCCCTAATACCTGCCCTGCTCTGATTGCCTCATGTCCTGTCACCTGAGGTGCCCGTGTTGCCCCGTCAGCTGCCTCGGGTCTCAGCCTGTGCAGAGGTCTATCCTGATTGACCCCCAGGCTTCCAGTGTGTCGATTTCTGCCACAAGTGTCAGCATCTTGAGGGCGGGTCCACGGCATCGTGGCTAATTAAACACGAGGCTGGCATTCTGCTTCTGCCTCTTATCAGCATAGGTGACCGCAGGCAGAACTGAAATATTGGACTCAGAATCCCAAGCTCAAGGTTCCTGGCAGGATGTCATCGGGCGGATTGCGAAGCGCGCTTACAGAAGTGGCTGGTACACAGAAAGTGGTAAATACATAGTACTGGGCTGTGGCCAGTTAGTACACGCTTGCGCTCAGTCAGTATGAAGATGAGACAATGTGTCCATGACGCTCATGTAGCGCAGCACGGATGCACAGGGAGGCCCCCAACAGCTTTGTGAAACACCAGAGTTGCTTACTAGATGTTTGATAAATTAACAAATGGATGCATGAGTTCTAATCACAATGGAAAAAGATCAAAAGGGGCCCAGCTCCTCAGAGACTCTCCTAAACATACATCTCTTTGATGTCCTGTCCTTAAAGGACCATCGGTGCTCTTTCTAACACAAGGACAGTAGCAGCCAGCCCTATACCCGCTTGTCGGAGGGTTTGAACTGTCTGCGTGAAGCCACGGGACTGTTGCTTAGCCTCTAGGCGCTGTTCGGCAATTTCCTTGACAAATAAATAACCCAGGGAGCGTCAGACAAGCGCTTATCACCTCGACATCTGCTCTCTCTGATGAGCTCTGCTCTGGGTTCTTTCCCTGCAGCCTCATCAAGCTGCCGGGGCACCAGTCCTTTTGAGGGGTGCCATCCAAGGACACCTGTGTGTGTTTTTGTGAGGCTCAGAACAGCCTATGTTTACTTTGTGCAAAGCACCAAGGTGCTGGCTTCCCCGAAGGTGAACACAGTTCTCCAAAGAAGGATGGGGCATCAGCCACTCACCCTACAGACCACAGGGCACCCCCCCTCGGGAAGGACTTTCGTCAGAGTGACACCGTCTGGCTCCTGGCTGAATGGCCAAGGGTTCCTTTCAAATGTCAATAAATTGCAAAGTTCTGAAACATGGACAGATTCAAGTTTTGCTCACTTGGGTTCTATACCAGAATTACAAAGTAGTGCCAGCTCCTGGGTTATCTAGGATGCCTTCCTTCCTTCCTTCCTTCCTTCCTTCCTTCCTTCCTTCCTTCCTTCCTTCCTTCCTTTCTTTCTTTCTTCTTTCTCTTTTGCATGGCCCAAATCAGGATCAGAAGTAAGCACGGGATGCATTTAATGTTTCCTTGTGACCTAGCTTGGCATCGCTCTCTCCAAAACTGCCCCCACTGTCTCCCAGTATAGATTTGATGCCTCCTGTTCATGCTCCAGCCGCCCTTCCCGCACGCCTTGATCCCATCACGACATGGGGGTGTGTGGGCTTGCCTGTGTGCTTCCTGAGAGCACGGCTATGTCTTATTCATCTAATCCTAGGTCACAGAGCCAGTGAGGAGAGCCCATCCAGGAGCTGAAGTTGGCTGGCATCAAACCTGCACTCAGTAGCAACTGACAGAAAAGTAGGTAGGGTTGTGCGCCATAGTGACCATGTTCATTATTGTCCAGTTAAAAAAATCTCTGGGTTGGCACCTGGGTGGCTCAGTCATTAAGAGTCTTCCTTCGGCTCAGGTCATAATTCTGGAGCCCCGGGATCGAGCCCCACGTTGGGCTCCCTGCTCGGCGGGAAGCCGGCTTCCCCCCTCCCACTCCCCCTGCTTGTGTTCCCCTCTCTGTGTCTCTGTCTGTCAAATAAATACATAAAATCTTAAAAAAAAATCTCTGGGTCTTCTCTGAGGAGCAGACTCCATGCAGCACTGTCTCGCAGAGTGTTATTTTTACCAAGTGTTATTTTGTCCTCTTTTCTATCCCCACACAGCTCCCCTGGCAGTCACTGCCCACATTTTACTACATTTCACTTTCTCTCTTTCTTTCTTTCTTTCTTTCTTTCTTTCTTTCTTTCTTTCTTTCTTTCTTTCTTTCTTTCTTTTTTTTTCTTTCTTTCTTTCTTTTAGCAGCTACTCTGAGAAAGAAACACTTGGAACTATTTCAAATGAGAACCCAGGAATTCATGAGGCCTGGGTGAGGCCTGTGAATGGTCTGCAGTCAGAAAATCCGCTCCCAGAGACACTGTGGGGAACAGCCTTCCCGGGGTTTAGAATTCTGGAGTGGAGAAGGGCGTCCCTGTCCGGGGATGACATCACCAGACAGTGCTGGAATGCACAGATGCAGAAAGCTGAGGGGCCTCAGGGCCAGCGGGGGGTTGGCTGCGATGATCACAAAGGGTCTTTTGACCACCCTTCCTCCTAGGAAAACCACAGAGACCCTGCTTTAAGCCGCCCCCACCCTCAGCGGAGGGGCCTAAAGACACTCTCCTCGAGTCAGATGGGTGACCTTTGATCCCAGAGAGGGAGAGTCTGGAAAAAGCGTGAGGTATCAGAGCTGAAGGGTCTTGAATTAAAACACACACACACACACACACACACACACACACACGCCAAACAAACAAATAACAACAACAACAAAAACAACCCCCCGTGCCTGTTTGGGATCTTCATTCTGCCAGAAGCTTGTGGAGTTAATTGTAGAGAAATTCATTTTAAAATAAGATATTGGAAAGCCATCCTCTCCACCACTGGCCACAGTTATTGCAATAATTTATACACCATCGCCAAGGCCCGTGTTTCACAGCAATTAAACTATTGATCTCACAACTCTGAGGCACTGAGCAAAGCCCACCGCCATCACTGCTCTTGCTTCGTGGGAGCTGTCTCCGTGTGCTCAGATGGGGAAACCGAGGCCAGGCAGGAACTAACCCAGAGCAGGAAAGTCACTGGTTGGAAAATTAACACGAAAAATCCATATGTTGGTTCAATATACTAATGCCATAGTAACATATTAATAGGCATAGGTTCCCTTCTCCATTTGGCCAACACTTACTCTGTCAGGATGTTGTTTTCTCGGCTTGGCCAAGAAATTATGTAGTGTAGCCATGAAGCACCTGGGCTCCAAAGCCAGCTCTGCCTCAGGCTAGCTATGAGACTCCTTGGGCACTGAGTCAACTCCTGCAAGCCCTAGCATCCTCATTTGTAAAATGTGAAGAAGAATATTTGCTGATGGGAAGAATGAATGAATTGGTGGAGGAGAGGCCTTTAGCGCACCGCCTGGCACATCCTCACTGCTAGGGCTGAAGCTTCTAGCTAATGTCACAGGAGATCTATAAGGATACTCTTAGACACTTCTCTCATAAGTCGTGTTCCATGGCTAAACGACAGGAAAGTGAGAGAGGCTCGGTTTCCTGTGCCTATCGACACTGAGAGTCATCATAGGATGAGTGATGTTCATTCTTTCTGATGGGCTGAGGGGGGGTCTGGACCCACCTCTGTGTGGGTAGGGAAGGTCCTTGAATGCCGACTTCCCCCCTCTGCCTATTATGCTCCACCCCAGGAACATGCCCTTATATTCCCATCATTTTTTCCTCAAGCCCAGAGTCTATATTAAGCTAATAATGCTTACCCAAAGTCTTACTTATGAAATTCTTTTGCAATATTACTTAATGTATTTTGAGGCTAGGTTAAGGGATAAAATGTGCTGAATAGTGGCAGTCTGGGACTGTATGGAAATAACTCCCCTTTATAAGCCTTCTTGCTGTAGGAAACTGTGTGTTCCTGGAACATCACTTTTGTATCAGATGGTGTGAACGGGAGAGACCAGAAATGGACTGACAGTAAGATGGTGATGTTCGTTGTGGTTTAGCCTCTAGACCGTGGGAATCGAGAAGAAGAATGGAGGTAGAAGGTGATGGATTTTGAAGATAGGTGACAACTCTCAACTGTCACACCTGAATGACAAAGGGAATAGTAGAACCAAGGGCAAGGCGGGTCAGAGGACTGGTATGGGTCGAAAGATAAAGAGCGAGTCTGAGATCTGTTGAATGTGAGGTGATGGTGGCATGGCCAGTTGACTGTGTCCGGCTGCTTTTGGAAATTCAGGACTGGTGCTTGGGTAGAAGGTAGTTGCTAAGGACTTGCCTTTGGCCCCTGTCATGCTAGAGGGAGACTGTGAAATCATGACACGGTGACATTTTCCAGACCACTGTGCCGGGTTGGCCCCCTCACCTTCTCGCTGAAGTCAGGTCTGGCATGGTTCATGGATTACAGAATAGAGCTTGGTAAGTCAGTGGTGACAGGGAAGAACACAGGTCACATTTTCCCACTTTCCTTCAGGGTGCCTCCAAACAACCATGAAGGGCTCTCTCAGTCGAGAAATGAGAACATTCTCCCATTTCCCAGCCTGGCAGCTTAAAGAGGCTCCATGCCTTAACCTACTTAAACTTATAAATGAATAGGGAGTCTCTTTGAGGAACACATGAAAGGCATCTTCTCCACAGTCACTATTATCTCCAAATTCCAGTGGTTGAGGAAAGTTTCTTTGGTTAAGCATCTTTTAAGATATAAATATTCTGAGAAGGGGGAAAAGCTGAGTTTTAGAGAGGGGTAGAGTGAGAGGCACTGGCCTAGAAGGGGTTCCCTCTCTTTTGAGGTACCACCAACAAAATGGCAAGTTTGGGTCCAGGTGACACAATTACATAGGCTCAATGCGGGTTTCCATTAGCTACAGTCCTTCAATGACAGGAGAGCCTATGCGGGCCTGATGAAAGATTAACAGGGGGACAACAGAAACCAGGATGGCTTAGAATGAAGAAGTGGGGGCATTTTTGGAGAACTAAAGAAAAGTCTCATTTTTCACTTCAGTTTTGTTTAGGGCTGGTTTAGGATCTTCTCTCCAAAGTCTATATCATTTTCAAAACCCTAATTTATCTATCATCACCACAAAACAAAAGAAAACAAAAACCCCTCAGGGCTTATACACCTCACTGACCTAAGACTTAAAGCCTAGTGAAGTTATCCTTTGAAGTGCCTCAAGGGTGTAGTTGGGCCCTTCCTCCTCACAGACCTTTCCCTTTGATTGCCTTTGGCAGGGTTCATGTCAGCGCCTACCACCAGGGGTCACTGTTCCCTGCTGTTTCTTGGGGCCTTCCAACTTTTGCCCTGGTTAACAGGGAAGGGAAACTGAGGCAAGAGTGCATGAGCACGGGAAAGGTGGGAGGACAGAGGGCTGAGAAATCTCAGAAAAGGAGAAGGAGATTGTACCGGCAGTTACTCTCCAGGCTCCAAGAGAAGCCGCATGGGCCCCTCACCTCACAAGGTCGCGGGCGCTAGGTCAGAATGTCCCACGGCCCTGGGTCTGTAGATGGAGTCCAAAGGCAGGACCTGCAGCTGTGTTCACTAGACAGCGAGCTTTATTTCCTGCCCCTCAAGGTAGACCAAGGAAAAGCAGGACAGAAACACTTCTTTGTTCCTCTTCAGCCCAGAGGACTCTGATCCTGTCAGCTTGCCGTGTTGCACTAGTGAAAGGCAAAAAGAAGCCAGCAATAAAACTGTCTCACGTCACTTAATTTCCTCCTGGATTTCTAAGCAGGTAATTATTTCCTCAGATTTCAATGGGCTGCAAACACTTCAGAGAGTTATTATTATTATTATTATTATTATTATTACAGATACTACATAAATAAAAGCATCAGATAATTAGCAATAATCCATCTATCTTCCACTCTCCCAAGCATTTTGTTTATCCAATGGAAACCCATGCTCTTCCTTTACAGCTTTCTCTCCCTACCTTTTTCATCTGGTAGCTGAGATGAGCAGGTCAGAGGATCTGGGGGCAGGGAGCTAGTTCGGTGATGGAGGTCTGAGAAACCGAGGCCCCATGGGCTCTTACATGGGCTCATGATGTGCAGCCTCTGGGAGCCTTGTTCTCTCTTGGTCATGCCGTGGTTGAGCATGAACTGAGCGCCTACTGTGTAAACTCCCGCCACAGAAGATGCTAAGGGGATTTTGCAAAGGATCCAATGGATATTTGGCTGGTTTCTACCCTCAAGGGTTTCTTGTCTGAAACAGCGAAGATATGAAGCACAATTTAGAAAGCAGTTTCACATTTTCTAATTCAATCCACACCACACATAGTAGGTATGCAATAAACACTTGTTGATTTGATAACTGAGCTACAATTCTGATGAGATGAGATTTTTTATTCATGTTTTAGAACAGGGTAGACCTAGACTCAGATGTGCTGATGTCGGATAGGGCTAACAGGTGGAAAGTTCAGAATTTTCTACCAGATCTCTGCCAAGATGCCTGACAGCCCACACCAAACTTCTCCTTAGGGATGTACAGAGATAATGCATTGGCTGTTGGTGGCTACAAGAAGGAAAGAAATGTGAGTACAGAGGACACAGAATTGTGATTTGAGCTGACTTTTATTTTTATTTTTTTAAAGATTTTATCTATTTGACAGAGAAACACAGCCAGAGAGGGAACACAAGCAGAGGGAGTGAGAGAGGGAGAAGCAGGCTTCCCGCTGAGCAAGGAGCCCGATGTGGGACTCCCCGGGATCATGACCCGAGCCGAAGGCAGTCGCTTAACCAACTGAGCCACCCAGGCGCCCCTTGAGCTGACTTTTAAAGGAGGAATATGATTCAAACAGAAGGAGCTACAAGGAAGAACATGTCCTAGGACTGGTTGGCACAAGCAGGTGGGGATAAAGGACAGTGCCGTGTGTGTGGTGGGGACTGGCCAGCTATGTCTAGGGCAGGTCATTTCAGAGGGACAGAGGTGAGCAAGAAGCCTGGGACGGTAGTTTGGATGCAGGTACAAGAGACCCCTAAATGCTCTTCCAAGCACTGGGCTTTAATCTGCAGGCAAAGGGGAAGCTTTGTATGTGTCAGAGGTAGAAACTGACATAATCTGACTTTTATAAGATGGAGATAATCACCTGATATAGTCTCAATATAAATGGAATCACCCAATTTGGACTCATGGTAAACAGTGGACTCAGGAACAGCATTTTATTTTTGTCTTTCCTGATTGAGTCACTGTGGGGTAGAAACTTCAGCTCTTAAAGGCCTCCAGGCTAGAACTTTAAAACATAGATTTAATGCTTGTCTATAAAGTAGTTACTCAACTAACAATAGCTTAAAACTTTAAACTTTGACAAGAGCTTTCATGTCCATTATTTTGGTGCATCCTCCCATCAGTGTGGTTAGTAACATATCCTTAGGCCCCTCAGCAGATGCGGAACAAAAACCCAGAAGTTAACTGAATACCCAAATTCAAGTCCCTATTCTCTTCCCTCCTCGGCCCACTGTCCTCACCCAGCTACCCTGACATTCCCTTGCTATTAACCATCTTGTAAATAAGGGACTGAATATGACCAGGAAAACCTACTCCCTAGTCTCCTACCTCCCTAGCATCAATGCACCATGACGTAAGTCAATAAGATGCTATAAAACAGCCTGCTGGCTGGGCTTATTTTATTTTATTGTGTTCTCTTGTATTTGGATGGGTTGGGTTGGATTAGATTGCATTCCTTAGTTTGGATTGCAGTGTATTGTGTTGTGTTGGGTTAGATCATGTTGGGTTGTGTTGGGCTGGATTCCATGGTGTTGTGTTGCGTTGGGTTGTATTGGATTCCATTGTGTGGTGTTTGGTTGGGTCATGTTGGGTTGTGTTGTATTGGATTCCATTGTGTGGTGTTTGGTTGGGTCATGTTGGGTTGTGTTGTATTGGATTCCATTGTGTGGTGTTTGGTTGGGTCATGTTGGGTTGTATTGGATTGGACTGCATTGCGTTGTGTTGGATTGGATTGTGTTGGATTAGACTGGATTGGGTTAGACCAGATTTGATTTACTGGCCTGCGACAAAGCTTGCCCTGATTGTGTATACTTTGTGGCATTCAGTGTCCATTTGCTTGCCCTTGCCAAACCACAGTGGTTTCACGATGACCAAGTCATCCACAGAAGACTAAAGTAGGGCACCACAAGCAAAAGACAGTACTCCTTGCCCGATGCCACTTCAGGGGCCCTCCCAGCCTGCTCCCTCCCTCAGCTGGTTCAGGTTCAGCCAGCAAAGCAGCTTCAGAGAGGGGTAGGTGGAAAGCCAAGAACAGGGAATGGAGAACAAGAAACAGAGCAAAGAGGATTGGTGGGCAATGTTTGCAGGCCAGAGTGCAAGAGACTGTGACTCCTGGGAACAGCTGTGATCTATTGACTGTTTTCCCAAAGACCTAAGGTAACCTGGTCCATGAAACTCAACCCCCAGTGGTTTTGACGTAAGATCACAGCCTGAGACAAGGCAAGGTCAGAAGTTCATCCTGAACGACCTGCAGGTAGTCAGATAAGGGGGCCAGCAGGCAGAGGCTGCACTCTTCTGAGCGGCTTTGGGGGTGAAGCCGTGGGTGGGGTTGGGTTCTGGAGCCCTTCCTAGCCAGGCAGGCGATACCTGTGCACATTCCTGGCCTTCTGAGCTCTAGAGAAGATCAGATGTGAACCTAACACTCTGGCAAGGATTGACTTAGTGGCACCCATTTATTCACACCACAGCCCTGTCTGCTCATAAAGGGGAAACTGAGGCACACAAGACCATAATACTAGCTAGCAGCATGCCTCAAGGGGAGGGCATAATAATCCATGCTCATGAGATCTGAAGAGGGGAGGACTCGGCTGAGGGAGGGTGGGTGGCTCAGACCCTCTCTCCCTTCCCCCTGTCCCTGGGGCTGAAGAGCCTCAGCAGCTTGCCTTCTCCTCCCCCACCCCCTGCCCAGTGCAGTTTCCACAACTCTCGATAACATCTTTACCTCCTGTGTTCTTCACTGGAAAACAGGAAGGAAGGAGGAAGAGGAAGTCTTTTCAGAGCCTCTAGTGATCACCCTGTGTTTTGCTCTCCTTTTTCCTCCACCCCCCACCCCCGTCCCCTGCCAATCTCATCAGTCCCCCAACTGAGAAATCTAACGCATCTGTGCTTGCAGCAACAGGTGGATCAGCAGCTGCGGCTTTGGCTACTCGGGGCCTGGGGCCCTGGTGGGTGGTGTCATTACGCGTGTGTGTGTTTTCTGAAGCTGCTTTTTAACCAGCCTGAACTCTGTGTTGAGTCCTGCATCTCCTGCGACAGCCAGTAGGTGGCAGAGCTGCGACAGGCCGGTGATTCCAGTCTATGGGCCCCGAAACACCAGTCAGCTCTGGTCCAGCATGGTCCACACAGAGGTCCTGAGCAAGAGGACTGAGGGGGAGAGCTATCCATAAACTCTCTTGAATCCCCCCTCCTCCTCTCCCTTTCTTTTCTTTTCCTTTGAAGTTCCCCTAACTTTATCTAGAAAGGGGGAAAGCCTGTTAGCATTCATGAAGCATCTGCAGCAATGGCTGTGAGACTTCAGGGGCATAAAATCCACCTGTGGAGCTGGTGAGACTATTGTTTCCCAGGCCCTGTCTGCTGGGATTCCCACTTTCAGCATGGCTAAGGTGCAGCCCAGGAACTTGCATTTCCAATAAGCAGCACTGGTGATTCCCAGGCAGTGGCCAGGGAACCCCAAACTGAGCACTAGGAAACTACAATGTCCCAGGTGGAGCGACGAGGGCTCCATTCTATGATCTCCGGCCCTGTGTGATGGCTCCTTCTCACCACCTGTTTCCTGCACTTCCAATACAAGGCCACTGTTCTCCTTTGCCATGAAGTTCAAGGTTTGCAGGCCTCAGGGACCACTTTTCTTTTTCCTGATGCTAATTTCCCTGGGCTCTAAGATCACTGACTTCCTGCTACTTCTGGAGGTTTCCTCGGAAATCCTTGCTGTCATACCTCACTTTCTTCCATTCTGTCAAAACTCCTGAAAAGCCTAGGACCCTCCCCCACCATGGTGGTCCTGGGGCTCATGCTGGGATTGTGCAGGAACGGGGCACGCTCTACCCTCCCCCCGCTCTCCATCCCATTGCCCTGCAAAAGGCTGCACTCCTTGGGCATGCTCCAAGCAGGGCTCCCCAGCTAAGCAGCCAAATAGGGATGTGCTTGGGGGAATAGGGCATCTCCCCTGAAAGTCAGTGGACACCAGGCCCCCAGAGTGGTCATACTCACTGCTCCTAGGACACCACAGTCAAACCCGGAAGACTCCGTACACGAGTGTGATGGTGCTACCATAACAAAAGCCACCCTGAGTGGCTTAAAGAAACGCATTTATTCTCTCTGAGTTCTGGAGGCTAGAAGTCTGAGCCCAGCATGCTGGCAGGGCCATGCTCTCTCGGAAGGCTGGAAGGAAGCATACTTCTTTGTTCTGTCCTATCTTCTGGTGCTTGCTGGCAATCCTTGGCTTCCTTTGGCTTTAGCAGTATAAATCCAACCTCTGCCTCCATCTTTACAGGGTATTCTCCCCCTGGGTCTATGTCTAAGTCCAATCTCTCGCCCTTTTCTCTTATAAAGATGCCAGACATTGGGTTGAGGGCCCACCCTCATCCAGCATGACTTGGATTACATCTGAGTCATTTCATTACATCTGCAGAGCCTCTATTTCCAAATAAGGTCCCATTCACCTGTACCAGAGGTCAGAATGGGAACATTCTGGGGGGGGCATACAACTCAGCCTCTCACACCCCATAAACAAAAGGCACTGCTCTCATGTTTTACCTTCTTATTAAAGGAGGAGAGCAGGTTTAGGGGTTTGGGGGACACTATAGCACTCGTTGTCCCCAAAAGTCCTTATCCTCCTGTTCCCGGCATCACATGCTCCCAGCCACCCTGCCCCATCTCTACCCCTGAGATGGTGTGAGAAGCCAGCATGTGAACCCAGGGCACACTCACAGGCCAGCACTGTTCTTGATGTTTCCCTCCTCCAGTCTCGCCTCTCCTGGCTCTCCTCCCACACAGTCATGATGCCCTCACCTCCTTCCATCTCCTTCTTCTGACAAAGAGAAGAGCTTGGCAAGGGTTGGTTTACTTAATTCTGATCACACACAAAACAAACTGTTATTTTTTTACCTGCCAAGCTGCTGAAGGCCAGGATGTCGAACCCAGGATGCGTGCGAACGTAAAGTCTAGTTACCCTAGCATGTCTCTGTTATAGGCAAGCATTTCTATTTTCTTTTTCTTAAAATCGTGGTCCAAATACCAGCGACAACCTCTTGGATGCTCATCACACTGGCAGTGACAGTCTCCACACACGTTCCCTGACCCGGAGAATGGGCAACTCCCATCAACAGCAGACGGTGGGTCCCCTCTGACACCTGCTCTCCACATTCCCCATCCTCCGGTAGGGCTCGTTCAGAGCAACGCTGCACCGAAGGGTTGGGGCACTGTGTGTGCTTGCTGTGTGGTCACGAACCAGCAGACAGCCCTGCAGGAGGGCAGACAGACTGGCAGGACGGAGCCCTGGGGGACACGTGTTGGAGTCTGCTGAACGTTCAAGGCAAAATTTTGAAGATATTTTTGTAGGTTGGGGGTGGGGAGGATCAGAACGCACTTTGGAGAGACCAAGGCATGGCTACTGGGGAGGCCCGTGTGCATGTGGCTGACCTCCCAGTCCGGTTGCAAGGCCCTGGAGCGACTGCCCAGCTGGGCATGGGGGAGGATAGGAAGCCAATACGGGAAGGAGGAGGTGCAGGGAGCCTTACAGCTCCACAACCAGAAGAAAGTGGTAATAAGCAGAAGCTGGTCTCTGTGTCTATCTCTCCAACTGTGTTGATGTCTGGGCAAATTACCCTCCAGTTTCCATGCCTCTTTTCTCCCAGTTGCTAAATTGGGTGCAATTATAGTAGAAGCAGAGTGAGGAAAAAATGCAGTCAAAATGAATATGGTGAGGAAAAGGGTTTGTAAAAGGAACATGGCAGAGAAATCTGGAAATCTTCGCAGGCCGGCACTCTGGTCTAAAATGTGATTTGCACTGAGTCTGGAAACCGAATACAAAGGCTTGAGTTCCAATTCCCTAAAAGGGCTACCTTATTCAACTCCATTCTCCAAGGTGGAGCATCAGAATGTAAGAGGCCGTGGCCACGTTCTTTCTCTCACACAACAACAAGAAGAAGGTAGCATGGTTGAGCACCGGGAAGCACAGCTCCCTCCCCAGCAGGTGAGTCTGATGCCATTTCAACTTCTCCAGTCTCCCGCCCCACACAGTACCATGGCCATTTAGGAGTTGATCGCTCTATCGCTATCGCTCATTTGGTTTAAAACATTCCTCCTATCTTCTTAAGCCCATCAGGCACCATATGCATGTTTCAACTACTATGACTTATTTGCTTGGGGGGATTTAGGAGACCATTGGGCTACCCTTCCAAACAACCAGAGACACTTAGGAAGAAGAAATGTCATAAACCCAGGGTATCACTGTCCTGGCGTTCAATTTCCCACGACTTATAGATCTGTTCAGACTTTAAATAAGACAGTTGATCCACCACCTCCTGGGGTGTCCCCACCAGGCAATATAGTTCAGAGGGGCCTTAAGATCAGGAACATAATGGCTGGGAAGCGGGGGGCACATTTATATTGGTGAATTCTCTCTGGCACCGATGAAGTACACTGGGTGACATAATGGAAATTCATGGAGGCAAGAGATCTATGGAAGGAGAGACTCATAACTCAGGTGGCCACTGAGCTGTGATCCCCGCGAGTTCACCTTGTCCAGCACGTCTTCCCTCCCGCCCCCACCTCAGCTGTAAATCACCTGTATGTGTTCACTGCTGAGAGCTAGTGGCTGATTCATGAAACCCAACAAATGCCCTGATGGGAACAGAAAGCTGAAGGGTCAGAAGAGTGCCATCAGGAGATTCCAGGATTCTAGCACTGTGGTTCCCACGACCCTCTCTGTGTGCCTCCACAGCTCTGGCTCAAGAGCCTAGGACCCGTATTCCCCACCTGCTGCTTTAGCAGGCCCCTCCCCGCTGGGCTAAGTTGACCGACCACAAATGCTGAGACTCGCTCCAGCAGAGACAGTACAAGTGTCTCCTCTCTCTTGCAGCTGCTTTCCTTCCCCACCTGACCCCTCTCGTACCTCCATCCCAACATTTCTGCCTCTATCATCCCCTTCCCATTGGAGAATGGCCTTAGTTTGCCTATACTGGGCAGTGAGGCAGGGCTGATGGCGGAAGTAAGTACTTGGTACTTAGTTCTTCTTCAGACAATGTGACAATTAGGTGTGTTGATGTGCCAGCAGTCTTTACCATGACACCATGCTGTCCACAGTCCTCACAGTGATCGGAGGAGGCATCAGGGTCCCCAAGGACTAGGCTGAGGCAGCACAAGCAAAGCCATCAACACCGAAGCCCCAGCCCCAGAGGTCTGACCTGGTCCTCCTGCCATCTCCCAGGATAATTCTAGGCAGATGCTCCAAAGCAGGTCTGCCAGATCCTCTGTCTAGACAGGGGCTCAGTGTACCAGGGACTCTCCTGGGCCTCTGCTGGGTCTCTATGGCATGGAGCACCCTCAGAACATGACCAGGTAACGTACAAAACTCTTTGCCCGTGACGGAGACATGTATGGCATCATGCACCAATATGTCCCTTTTGGAAGACTTATAGCGTCCATTTTTTATCGCTTCAATATCTGGGTGGCCTTAAGAAAGATATGTCATCTGCTGTGCTTTTGCTCTCTTATGTGGAAGTGAGGACCTCACATCTCTGAGGTTTCTCCAAGCATAAGATTCTGCGATTCTACCAGGGCACAAACTCATTTGGGTGCCTGAAATCCCAGCGTCTGCCTGAGGACCGAGATACAGTGGGGCTGTGTCGAGCCCCGCAGGGACAGAGACAGGCAAACCATGGGTAACAAGTGCCCAGAGGGATTTGCACTGTGCACAGAAACTAGTCTCTCTGCAAAGTGGTACAGAACTGAAGATGGGTATGCTGACCAGCAAACCCCAAGCCAGGCCCTCAGATCCTCCTAAGAGAAGAGCGAGGGGGATGGAGAGGTTGGGAAGAGGAGGAAAAATCAGAAAGGAGAAAAAGAAAAATTTCAAAGATCTGCCAGGTTTGATGCTCACATGAAAATGTCCCAGCAGATCTGCATTTCTTGTTAACGATCATTTCTGTTTTCATTTATTCTGACGAGGTTTGCATGTCATGTAATCACTGTTTTAGTTCATTTCCCTCCAATGATAGATTGTGATAAGTCAAGTTGGTTGTTAATAATGCTACAATTTACCTAACAAATTTCAAGCTTGTAGTACAGCTTCATTAATATGTTTAATTTATCGTTACAATTCCTTCCAGGTTAATGGCTTGAAAGTATGCTGGAGTTTAATCTGAGCAGTTATTATAAAGTACTTGTTTCTCGTTAAAATGTAAAGCCGAGATACCCAAGATTTACTTGGGATAAGCTGGCCAGAATAAATCTCTTCTTTGCATTGGGAAAGGAATGAGTGTTAACTATTAAAAATGTTCAGAATTGGAGAGCCCTCTTGGTAACTTTAGAGTAATTTTGCAGATTAAAATGCTTTTCCCTGGGGCTAATGGAAGAGATGCCTAAACCCAGCATTTATTGTATCAGGATTTTCTCTGGATGTTGCATGGAGGCAGGGACACTGGAAAATGGAGGAGAACCAAGTTCTGCCCAAACCTAAGCATCACAGATTCCTGGAAAGGTGTCTGAGTGTTGGGTGATGGGTGACAGGAACCAGACTCCAAGTTATGAGACTTTCTCATGTCCTTGGGGGAAAAAGATTAAAATCAAGAACACAAGCCCTCCATACAGAATAAAACAGGATGGCAGCCTTCTCTTCTCTAGCTAGGATTTGGTGGGGGAGGGGGTCCTCTGACTGGCAAACCACCCCCAACACTCTTTCAGTGGCTGAGACACCTGCCCCCGCCACTTTCCCTCCCAGGGCTCCTCAGACTGGTCGTTCTTCAGGGTAAATGTTAGCTCAGCCCAGGAGAAGAGAATAACACTTGCTCTGTGCTTCCAACTTAACCACCCAACTTCTCAGAGTAGTTTCCGGGGTGCCTAAAACTTCCACTGGATTTAGGGTATGAGCAAGGATGTGCCAAAGTTTCACCCCTGAAACTTCGGGGTGCTTGGCCAGCGATAGTCAGTGGGCTTGTTGGTAACTGAAAGATGGTAGCGGAATTCTTGAAATTTTAACCATCAAGGCCTCTCTGGTCAAGTCTCTGGCTCTTTCAGGAGGCTCAGGAAGACAAGTATTATGGGTCGAATTGTGTCCAGCCCAAAACATATGTGTAAGTCTCAACCCTTGGTACTTATGAAGTTGGCTTTCTTTGGAACTAGGGGCTGTGCAGATGTGATCAGGAGGAGATGAGGTTATTCATGTGAACCTTAATCCAATATTCCTGGTGTCCTTATAAAAGAGGAAAATGCCATATGGCAGCAGAGGCAGAGATTAGAGTGATGCTGATGTCAACCATGGCACGCTAGGGACAGATGGATGCCATGAGGAGCACGGAAGAGACAAGGAGGTCTCTACCCAGAGTCTCAGAGAGAGCATGGCCTTGTGGACACTTTGGTTTTAGAATTCTGGATTCCAAAACTGAGACAATACATGTTTGCAATTTTAAGTCACTCCTTTAGTGCTACTTTGTTCCAGTGGCCCTAGGAGATGAATAACACAAAGCCCAGCAGAACATCGTGGACACTGCAAAAGGGACAGGGTGGACACAGGTGTGCAAAGCCCTCAGGGCCAGAAAGGCAGTGCGTGCATAGAAACTGGCTTCTCTAACACAGCAGCCCTCCCTCATGCCACCCAGCCTCTCTTCTCTTCCACAGACCTTGAATTGAGTCACCTTATACGATGGTTAGCTTCAGGTATCAACTGGATCGGGCCATGGGATGCCCAGATCTTTGGTTAGACCTTCAAGGCATGTCTGTGAGGGTGTTTCTGGGTGAGAGCAACATTGAATGGGTAGACAGAGTAAAGCAGATTGCCTTCCCCAATGTGAGTGGGCTTTGCCTGATCTGGAGAAGGCTTGAGTAGAACAAGAAGGCTGAGTAAGAGAATTCTCTCTCTTTGCCTATCTTCAAGCTGGGACATCAGTATTCTCCTGCCTTCAGACTCAGGTATGGATTGAAAATGACATGAGTGGCTCTCTGGGGTCTCCAGATTACTGCCTACAGAACTTGGAATTTTCAGCCCCCATCATCATGTGAGCTAATTCCTTATCATAACTCTCCATCCATCCATCCATCCATCCATCCATCCATCCATCCATGATCTATCTATATCTCCTATGGGTTCCATTTCTCTGAAGAACCCAGACCAATAAACCCTAAAATCAGATGCCCAGAAGCCCTTCAATAATGAGTACCAGGCATTTCCATGCCCTTCCATCTCTCTAGCCTTCCTGTACCTTCCACCTTAGTCTCTGCCTCAGGACCACTCTGTCCACCTGGGATGCTGTCCCAGACAGCCTCATGGGGCTGCTCCCTGACTTCTTGCAAGTCCTTTATTCAAGGCCTCCTCAAGGAGGCCTTCCCTGACACGTCAATCCTAATGACTTCCATCTGCTTAAGATGTCAGCATTCCCTTGCCCAGCACAACCTGAAATTAAAGCTGTGTGTTTCCCCTGCTAGAAGCTAGACTTGCTGAAGGCAGGAACCATGCTGTCTGACTTCCTACCTGCTCCTCCAGCATTGGTGCCCAGTGCCTGGCAGAAGGTGGGTACTCAAAGAAATTTGTGGCAGGAAGGCAATGAGGACAGAATGAAAGAAGGAAGGAGGGATGCAGGGAGGGGAATAGCCTTGTATGCCCAGACTCTGAGCCCACACCAACCACCATCCAAGGATGGCCCCTGGGGTCAGAGAACCATAGTCTGATACTCAGAGGCAAGGCTGCAATCTAGGGTAAGTGCCAAGAGAGAAGTCAGTTGTGTAAATACACACACAATCACACACACACATAGACATACACACACAGATGTGTATATATTTATATAGGTATATATTTTGATAAGCTTTTATCTGGAAGAATCAAGGAAGGTTATAGTTTCTAATTATCAAATTCTATTGACCACCCTCATTCCCACCTCAACCCCTTAACCTCTTGAAGTGGTAAGAACAAGATCAATATACAGCCTCTTTGCCTAGAAAGTAGGGCCCTCTCTGAATGCATTTCACCAGCCGTCCTTGTGACATCAGAGTCTGTCACTCGTTGACAAGACATGCACTGAGGTTTTGCTATACTCCAGGTCCTCAGACACAGAAGGGAATGCTCTGTGTGAAGAACATACACTCTTAACTCTGTATGATTTACCGATCAAATTACACTGAATTTAAATCCTTTAAAAAGACTTTCATATAAAAGTTAACACACCTTATAAAGAAGGGACAAACAGTCAGTCCCTGATGGCAGACAACTTTCTAGCAAGTCCTCTGTGGACCAGCCTCCTCCCCTACCTGTTGGATGAGGAGGAGATCCTCACTCTTCCTAGCAGGCTCTAAGAACAGAGAGACCTGTCCCTGCTTGGGGACACGGGGTGACCTCTCTCCTCCATCTGGAAGGAAGTCTGTGGCTTGGGCAAACAGAACTTCCGGTCCCCATGGAAAGGGTGGGGGTGGGCAGATGTCTTCCCAGTGAGGTGGGGGGTTGAGCTTCCCTTCCTCATCTCTAAGTTAAGTGAAGGGTCACTGGGGTCGGGCGGGCACTGGCTTTTCTTCCTCCTGACAGATCCATAATTAGAAGGAGACAGAGCATTCAAAGAGGAGTGTTTGGCTCCAGGCACATCCTCGTCAGCCTGTCAAGCAGAAGCCTGTTCTCCATGAGCTATTTTGAGCCACCTCCTCAGCTGCATTTCTGATCCTCTTGGCCCATGACACCCTCCCCCCCTCTCCCTCCCCAGCAAGTCTCCATCACGACATCACTGAGGCTTATAGGTTGGGGGAGGGCAGAACAAAATGAGCGTTTTGTGCAAGATACTTGAGTGTGGGTGGCATGGGGGTGGCCGCCTAGGCCTGCTCCACACCTCTTACCTGGTCCAGCGGCTCTGTGAGAGAACCAGAGGCCAGGGGGTCTTGACCCTGGGAGAGATTGTTACCAGAAGCCACGAGGTTCAACAGTCCTGGCCTTGGAGAGAGTGAAAGGTAAAAATGCCTTCCAATTTCATGAGAGCCAAACCAGAATGAAGAGCGTGAGAACATGTGTTCTCTGCCCAGCTCTGCCCTGCAGAATTCCTAGGGCCTGGAGAAAGCTGGCAGTATCCAGAACATGGTCCTCCAGGAGTCCCCAACTGTGGAAAAGACGCCCCAGAAAAGAAGAGCTCCCCTCCGCAGCCCTCGGGGGAAAGTGCTGTCATGGGAAACCTTATACATTGGCTCAGAGGAGACAGCCCCATGTCCCCAGGTATCTGCTGCACAACCCTCACAAGCACTGGTCCCTGTCATCTCACCCATGTCCCTTCACGCCCACCACCTACCCGAGCCACCTCAGCTCACCCAGGAATGACCAGAAGGCTCCCACAAGGAGGCTCCTCGCTCTGCACTCCTGGCATTCTCTGGGTGAGCAGGACATGAGAGCATGGGCCCTAGAGGCTGGGCCAGGTCAAGGACGGGCTGGGAGTCAGGGGAGGCGGCTCACAAAGCAGAGAGAGCAGGCGCCAAGACGTGAATGTGGGATTCAGTGCTCCAGGGCGTGTGGCCGGGCATCGGTGTCGGCAATGAACCTTCCGCCTGAAGGAGTGGGATAAACACGGCGCTTCTACCCTCCCATCGGCTGCCGGCAGCACCTGCTGTTGGAAGGGGCGGTCACGGTCATGCTTGCCTCAGAAGCAAGCCCTTCACCTCTGCCTCCCGCGGATGAGGAGGGCTCCTGATGTCTGGGGGCCGAGGGCACAGCCCTCAGTGGGAATGACTTTGCACGGAGAGGGTACGCCTCCTCTGGGTACACTTTCTACCCCAAATGACCTGCTGAGAGTTGCCCTCGTTCTCTTCTGGGCCACCAACTGCCCATTCTTATGAGCTGGTGACTCAAGAGAGTGGAGAAGAGCACGGATGAGAACTGGGTCTCCCTGTGGACACCTCACTAGCCATCTGGGTGAGCAGGCTATAAGAGCATGGGCCCTAGAGGCTGGGCCAGGTCAACGCAGACAAGACTCCCCAGACTTACTGCTTGTATCATTTCACATCACACTCTCAGCAACTCTAAGAGGGGGAAACCATTGCAGATGGAGAGGGGTGGTCTTTTCTCAATGAACCAACCATGGAGGATGGCACATTTGGCCAGAGAGTTGCATGGTCCTGTTCCCATGGGAAGCTCACTGCAGTTCTCAAAGCCGGGTTGTGGGGCCAGCAGGTGAGGCTTTTTCCAAAAGGCAAGTTCTCAGACCCACTGCAGCCCAGAATCGGAAACTCTAGGCATGGATCTAGCAGTGCGTGCTGTAACAAGCCCCCCTGGAGATTCAGATGCACGCCCAAGTCTAAGAACTTCTGCTCTGAAGGTACCTTACTGCCATCCCATTCAAGGAGCCTCTAGGCCATGTCTCAATACCCGCCTCTGCCCCTCCCTGCAGGTGGAGTCTGTCCCTTGAATCCAGCCCCAACCTGATCTTTCCAACACCTACCCCAGACCTGCTCTGGAGTGTCCCCCATCAGTCCCTCACCCCAGGCCTGACTCTATCAGTATATTTCTATTGCCCTTTTGTGTGTTTCCCTTTTTCACAAGGAGATAGTGAGTTTCTCTCATTTGTGTCCCCATAGGATTCTGCCCAAGGGTGCTCATCCCCAGGCCTGCCTGTCCTCCCACTGTGGCTCCATGTCCCAAAGATCCGGGACTGCCACCCCCTGCCTTGATGGAAAGCAGAGAAAATCGGTTAAGCATAACCCTTAATTGTGGCAGGGTCACGGGAGAGCCTGGAGCCAATTCCAGCTGCTTTTCCTTGTTTGCATCATAAGCCTCCCGCTTCATGGGTTGTTTTTAATTACCGAAATAATAACAATTCCAATCCCTTTGCACTAGCCATCCTCCAGGGATCACAGACATGGAAATAGAAATGGGTTGGCTCCTGGCCTCTGGATGCATTCTGGAAATGTGAGGATACCAGCAGATGAGGGGGGCCCTACCTGAGAATCAAGGGTCCCAAGTTCTAGTCCCACTGCCCCTGAAGCTGTATTTGGTGACCTTCACCCAGTCACCCTAAGCCCTGGGATGAAAATTCTCTATTTACAAAATAGGGGGGATTCCATAATGCATTCAACAGAGATTTCCTGAGCTTACAGGAAGCCAGGTCCTGTGCAGGGCACGGGGTACAAATCACATCTCTGAGGCCTGACTCTTCCAAGGGGAGCTTTGCATTGTGTGTTGGGAGCTATAGCTAGAATCTAAGAGGTGCTAATGGGTGCCAGAAGGCAAGGGGAGGGGTCACAGAGCAGATGTCCCTGAGTTGAAACTTAAGGAACGAGTGGGCATTCTGCCGTCAGAAAAGAGAGGGAGCAGTCTAATTTGAGGAACAGTGTGTGCAAAGACCAGAGGCTGGTCTTGTTTGGGGTGTTTGGGCAACAGCGAGGCATTCAGTGTGGCTGAGCAGAGAATGCTGGAGAGGGAGGGGAGGCCTTAGCAGTGCTGGCCACCTCCCATTAGGGCACTGGGGACAGCCACAGGGACTTCATCAATAGTCTCGTGGTGGCAGAGTACCCATTCAAACGAAGTTTCACGCTTTCCAGGAATCACCACTCAGAGTGAAATATAACCCACTTGCCACTGAATGATGCAGAGAGGACAGGCTCAGAGAAAGAGTGGAAAACGTCCTTAGTCCTTAGACATAAAATGTGCCTTCTGCCCAGGAGCAGTCCTGGGCTTTTTCTTACTGCACACTTTAAAATGTAAAAATGTCAAGAAGTCGGTATGCCAGGGACACCCACTGGGGAACCTTTCCAGCTTCAAACAATGGCCATATTTGGCTGCACGGTCCACACGGAGACCCCAGGGCGAAGGACATGGTGGGGAGAGGGGAGAGGGTCAAGCACCGGAGCTGGGCTGTGGATCGGATCGTGGGTCTATGGGCTCACATGGTGGGATCCGTCCAAGATCACACAGCACCACTGACCCTGGCAGTGACCCTGTAGATGTGACCTGGTGTACCACGCTCCCTGCCCATCACAAAAGGAGCCCAAGACCCCTGTCATAAGGGGTTACATAAGAGTATACTACAGTTTTTTGCTTTTGTTAATAAAGTGGAAGGACAGCCAAGGGTAGCAAATCTCCTCCTTTTACTGAGATTCCCAGGCCGACTTTAGGCTTCCAAATTACTGCCTGGATGCCGGGATCTGTCAGTCATTTTCCAAGGTTCAAGGCTCCACTCCTGTGGAGACAGAGTGGAGCTCATGGTGGGATAGGGTGGGGGAGGGGGGAACAACCTGGCAATAGCAACAGCTCCTTGGCCATGTTAATGAGAAGCTTTGTTCTGCATCACCTAGCTGTATAATAACAACGGAATTAATACAACCACAAATTAATAGCACAGGAGAGCAATCGGGAGGCAGAGATACATTTCTAATAGGCTCAGCTAAGAGTGGAGAGAAGATGGATCTGGGGGTCTCTTCCAGCCCCCGCACATGCACCTCACCTTTGCCAAGGACAGAGTGCTTGCCTCTGCCAAGGGTCCCTGGGGTCCACAGGCTGCCTGCCCTCACTGCTTCCTGCCTGGAGCCCCAGGCCAGGGAAGGAGCGAGATGCTCCGCTCTGCTGCTCGGGTACCTGGGTCATCCACATCTGAGCTCGGGTACCTGGATCATCCACATCTGAGCCTTGCAGGGGTCACTCCCCAGCAAAGGTGAGAGCATTTCTTGCATCTGCCTTTCCCCACATCTCGTGGTTATGGAGAGTTTTCAGGACCAATTTTCTATTAGGGCCAAGTGAACTGCTCACTCAGCCATTACGTCTAATAATCACAATGGTAAAAGTAATAACCTCAAGTTTACAGTATTCCTCTCATCATCATAATGTGTGGCCATTGCTCTCAGGCTTTCTCCTCTTTTCAAGGGCCCCACAGCACTAACTTTCCATCCCATGGGCCCAAGCACCACTGTTGGACGAAGCGATGGTTGTGTGTCTCAAACAACACGCAGTAAGAGTCCCACGGGGAGGAGGTTATCGATCCCATCCCCCCTTTTCCTACAAGAGAAGGAGCAGGGCCACCAGATGGAGCACTGAGGTCTGGGTTCTAGACCCTGCTCAGCCAGAGAAGTCTGGATGACCCTGGGCGAGGCATTAAACTTCAATTGGCAGGATGTGTATCTTCTACAAAATTTATATAGATGTTCCTGAATTTCCTTTAACCACTCACATTTTTTAAAGATTTTATTTATTTATTTATTTGACAGAGAGAAACACAGCTAGAGAGGGAACACAAGCAGGGGGAGTGAGAGAGGAAGAAACAGGCCTCCCGCCAAGGGAGTCCAATGCGGGGCTCGATCCTGGGACTCTGGGATCATGACCTGAGCCAAAGGCAGATGCTTTATGACTGAGACACCCAGGTGCCCCAAGATTTTATTTATTTATTTAGAGAGAGAGAGAGAGGGGAACAGAGAGAGCTCTCATACCAGCGGGGGCAGGGGCAGAGGGAGAGGGAGAGAGAATCTTAAGTAGACTTCACACTAAGTGTGGAGCCTGCCTGATGTGGGGCTCGATCCCAGGACCCTGAGATCATGACCTAAGGCGAAATCAAGAGTTGGCTACTTAATCAACTGAGCCACCCAGGTGCCCCAAGCATTCACATTTTACTGACAAGTTGATTGTGAATTCAGTGAACGTTCTAAATGCCTCTGGAATCCCTGACTCTTCCTTCTCCCTGCCCGTGAAAAGAGTGGAGGGAAACTGTGGTGTCTATCATGTTTCATGATGACAGAGACCCTCAGGCCATGGAAGGCATGTTCTCGTCCTTTAAGTTGAGACATTGGCACATTCATGCCGGGGATGCAACCTTTTCCTTTCTGTTCCTGGGACCTGGTCCACTCTGAAATCAGGAGGCTTCTCTCCTTGCCACCATCCTCTGTGACCTCTGGTCTTCATGGCTTTATCTGAGAACAAGGACGTCTTCTTCCCAGCCTTGTTGAACTATAGCATGGGCCCCATTCAAGGGTGGCTGAGACGATGTCAGTGACAAAAGCCAGTGACAAGGGGCGATGTCATCTACAGACCTGTGCCCACTTCTTAACCCAAGGAGCTGGGATTTCTAAGCTCCTCAAGGGAGAATTTAATCAAGGATTATTACATGAAGGGTGGTCAGATTTCTCTAACCAACTAAGAGAAATGGTGTCAACTGATATTCAGACGAGACAGTAGGAAAGAAATTGTTGGAAGTGAAGAATGTTCATTAAACCAGGACAGGCTTGCCAAGGGAGCTGAGGCACTTCCTCCAATGGAAATCTTTGCATACTGGATGGTTCTCAATGGCTCAGGGAACTTGGAGGAAAGTCAGAGCAGAAGGAGGTGGGACTGAGATGCCATGCCTTTTTCTAGCTTTTTCTTTGAGACTTACCATCGCAAATACATCTCCACCCAGGACACAGATGCTCATAGACAACTGAAGGAAAAGTCCCATTTCTAAGTGACATGCATTCTGATAGCTTCTCTTTTTAAAAATGGTGCCTGTGACCCACTGAATTGCTTTCAAGACACATGAATGAGTGTCGTGCCACAATTTAAAAGTCATCTTTGATGACCTCAAAGGACATGACTAGTTTCCATTTTTTTGTGGTTTGAAATCAGGATGGGCAGATGTCCTCCTTGTCTACTTGTTCCCCCACAGCGGGCTTCCCTGGGTGTGGCCAGTGGCGGGGGAGTCTGTGGGGTGGGGGGTTCCCAGCACCATCTTGTTGCCAGGACTCCCATCTGATGCTAATTAGACTACGTGCATGCAGAGTGATAATGGGCTCCCCTAGCTCCTCCCTATCCTGCACCTGCTCCCAGCCCAGAGCTGGCGCTCTCCTGGATCCCCAACAAGGAGGAAGAAGAGGGAAACCAGGGAGGTGGGAAGGTAGCAACAAGCACCAAGCAACTGTGACCTAGGCAAGGGTGAGCGCCAGGGGAGGCTGTGGAAGGAAAGGCATTGCTTTCCCCCAACTCCTCACTGGTTTTTGCTGCTAACAGCCCCGCAGGGAGAGCAGGTGTGGCTGGAGCTCACTGAGCTGCCTAATTGTGCCTGGTCCTCAGCTGCTGGAGGGACATGACCACCGTGGGGTGTCTTCAAGGAGGTGTCCAGGCTTGGAGGGGTGAGAGTCAAGTCTTGGAGTTCCCGGATAACAAAGCAGTTAGAAGGAGATATGTCTCCCTTCCAGGGAGGAGAATGAGCATAGTGACCTGGTTCCCAGGGGTCCCATGGGGCCTTGCTAGTGAGACACGGTCCAAGGTGTGGCCACCATCCTGCCTCGTCGCATATGCACTGACAGCTTCACTTTGCAGGAAGGCCAGATGTTGGCGCAGAACAGAACTCGCTCCACTGCCAGCCCCTGTTTCTTCTTCTCTTCTACAGGGAGAGAACTCAGCTCCCCTCTCTAGGGTCCTGTAAGATCTAATTCTTCCTTGTTTATCAGGTGCTTTGGGCATAGCAGTGTTCTGTACACGTATTTAGTTACTGTTGGTACACTAATTAAATTGCATTTGATAATTGTGATGATTTTATAACATCTGTAACTTTCTTTTTTACACTACATAACCATACCTTTAATGGATTTCCTGTGGCTGGGTCTAAAACACCTAAGTGGCGGAGAGTGGAAAGCAATATTTTTTCTTTTTCTTTTTCTTCTTCCTTCCTGTCTTTACTATTATCATTATTTGCCCAGAGAAGTCTCAGTGATAATATTTAAACAGAGGCAGATTTCTTGTTAAGAACTGTTCTCTGGTGCTTTATGGCACTTTAGAAAATAGCACCATGAATTTTGTGGCCTGATCGCAAACAATGAGGAAGTCAAGATTTAGGAACCGCTCATTATCTTAGGGCCAGAATCATATTTGGACTTTGCAGGTTAAGCAAGAGGGAAAGGAGGTATCCTGAAGCTCTTCTCCCATTCATGTATACAGTAGACTTCAGGAGAAGTGCTCTTCCTGATATTTCTTCAAACCCACCTTCAGAGGGGCGCCTGGGTGGCTCAGTTGGTTAAGTGTCTATATTTGGCTCAAGTTCTAATCCCAGGGTCCTGGGATCAAGCCCCGCAACAGGCTCCCTACTCAGCGGGGAGTTTGCTTCCCCCTGTCCATCTGCTGCTCCCACTACTTGTGCTCCCTGTCAAATAAACAAATAAAATCTTAAACAAACAAACAAACAAACAAACAACCCACCGTCAGAGACTTTACTGACCAGTGCCTTGGACATCAGGATTGAAAAGGAATGTAACAGGAGACTCTCATTAGAGTCTAACTTTCTGGTTCTAAAATAAGCCAGATTACAAAATACCACAAACAAAATTTGATACCATACATTGCTTTTTATTTTTTTTGGTTCCATTTTACCAGGTCTATCGACCAGATGTCTGCACATTGGCATTGACAGGTTAATGTTTACTCTAAGCACTGTAAAAATCTCCACCGCTTCCAAATAGTTTTTAAAAATACATTATATCCAGCTAATGTTGTTCTGAAGGCCAATGTGGTGCTTTTTAATATTTTAAAAATTCATCCCCTCTTGCCCCAGTCTGTGGTCAGTGACTCACAGTACCTTGTGCCCTGAGCGTATTCTTCACGAATGACCAGTTCCCTTTGGCCTCTTCCACGAACTTTATCGAAAGTTAGGGCTGGCGATGATGAACAATAGGAATATTTTGAGTCTGGAGAACACTAAATCAACAGTGTTCCCTTTTCTACAATAAGGGGGTTGGTTTAGTGATTGCTGAAATCACCCAAATCTAATTATTCTCTGATGCTATGAGTCAGAAGCCTGCACCCTCCTCCATGAGATTTTATTCCCCAAGCCCTGCCCTCCTCCCCCTGCTCTCCTCACCGCCCCATAGCACGTGAGCTAATGCTTTTTAAATGAGTCAGCCTTGTTTGGTGGTTTTCAAATACTTTCATTCCAGGGCTTTCTGGGCCAAAATAGAAAAAAAATTTTTTGACATTAAAGCTCAAGGCCACCCTATATTAAAATGATGAGCTCTGACATTATCCGTGAAACGATGCATTTCAACTCAGGAAACAAAAGTCCCATTGTTTGCCCTCTTACCCAAACCATCAGAGAACATAACTTGATGGCTTCTCAATGTGCCCAGAGCTCTTCTAAGAGAGGACAGGCAAGGAAAGTTTCTGAAGAAGAAACTTCCCAAAGATGAGAGACCGAGTCAATGGAGGACTATCAGCTAGCCCAAGCACCCAAATCTGTAAGTCTTTGTTTTGTCACCTCCCCTCAAAACTTTCTCCCCATGAGACATGAGACACAAATAGGACCGATGTGAGCTGCTGAGCCACCGTCTGCTGAGAACGAAGGAACAAACAGTAGAGAGACGAACAATCTCCCAGCCCTGGGAAGAGGCTGCCAGACCTCGGAGGAAAGATAGTGGGGCTGACATATTATTTGTCATCTGCTTGCCCTACCATCGGTGGTGGGTTCCAAGGACCCAGCTGAGAAGAATAGCAAGAAAAGCCATGTCTCGTGGAAACAGCTTCTGCTCTCCAAGTATTCTAGTCCACACCAACTCTGTTTCGGATTTAAGATCTAATTAGCTTCATTAGTAGTATAAATAAGAATGTTAATAGCTTTGCCTCATTCAGAGTGACTGATGGCATATATCTCAATGAGCTAATGGGTTTCAGTCACAGTCACACTCGGAGGGATCAGCATCTGATCCAGACAGCACCTGCTTTTGTTGTGGATTTTCCAGCTAGACCTTTCAAAGTTTTCAGACCGTATGTCCTGATTTGGGGGTTCAGAAATTATGGGCACGATCACTTGTGTATCCTCCCTCCTTTTCCACTTGGTACTTACTCAGTCTGGTTTCACAATGTTGCTGCTCTGGCTTCCCCCTGCCTCCAGAGATATTCTGGAGCAGAAGAGTGAGGCAAGAAGTGAGGAAGGAAGGAAGGAAGGAAGGAAGGAAGGAAGGAAGGAAGGAAGGAAGGAAGGAAGGAAGGAAGGAAGGCAAACACCCCTTATGTTCCAGGTGCTTGCCTACCAGGGACCTCAGAGGGTGGCCATCACTCTCCCCACTTCACAGCAGTTGGGATTAGATGCTGAGGTTCAAGCAGAAGGAGCCAAGAGCTGGCAAAGCTGGGAACTGAACACAGGTCTTCAGACCTCGATGCCCATTTCACAAAACATGTTGCTTTTCAGCAAAGTAGCTGAGTACCTGGTTGTTTTCTCAGAGTTCTGTGCATGTCCCCCTTCATGGTCTGACCAGAATACAGAGTCCACGAGGGCGGCAGCCAAGCCCCCACTGACCAATTAACTCCTATACTTGCAAAAGTCGAGAGCTAATTTGAGCAGCTTCTGGGTTGACTGTTTCCGACCACTGCTAGTTTCCTGCTCTCACTCCCATCACACCCAGGAAATTTGGGACATGGAGCCAACAGAAGCTGCCTCTCTCAATCCACTCTGCTGTTGTAATAACAAACCATAAAATTAACTAAATTTCACCACGGTGTAATGTGCAGCATAAAGGCAATGGCAATGTGCCTGTAGGGCAAGGGAACATTCCACGGAAATCAGTTTCTCCTTATTGCATTGCCAACATTTAACAGGTTCTCCCCCATACAGGCAGGCAGAATAGCATGAACAAAAATAGAATGGACATTTGCAAACGTGCTGCAGGTACCTGTACAAAGATATAGCCATGGGGGCGTGGGGATAAAAACTCACAAGGGTCACGTGTGCAGGTTCACGCACCCAGACAGACACACACACGCACTTACATGCACTTCCCGTGTCCACATGTGTCCCCTGGCTGTGGAAGCACAGACAGTTTTGCACATGAATATTCAGGTACATGTGCAGAAATCTGCAGCTGGGACAGTGCACATACACCCGTGATGTACATATTTGTACTTGCACAACATGTGTGCAAATGGACAGTCGTACGGAGAAGATGTGTTTTGTTCCCTTTTTGTATAAATGTCACCAGGGAAAGATTCAGTAAACCGTAGCCCAGCAGTGGCAAGTTCAGCCCAGTTTTGAGTAACAAGGTTGAAAAGCTGGAACGCTCACTCCGTAACCCATTCCTAGGCAAAGCCAGCCAAAGTATCTATTGTGGTTCCAAGTAGGTTGGTTTGATGCAGAACAATGCGACCTGCTTTTGTTCTCAACCACCTGAGAACCATGAGCTTGAAAGGGCACAAGGATCTGCTTAGCATCAATTTTCAGGCTGGAAAGACATTCCCTGGTCACTAACTGGGCTTCCTTTGCACTTTGGGAGAACATGGGTGTGCAAGGGTGGAAAGCCACTCTCAGCAGTGATGAGTCAGTGGCTAATAGGTCTGTCTTTGCAGAGACCAGAGCCAGGAAGTTCTACTGACTGCCCTGAGTCCTTCCTGAAGCAATGTATGTCCCTTTCCTTTTGCAGTGCGGGAAAACAGCTGCTCATCCCAATATATTATGTAGAAACATTTACTCCCCTCTCAAACTGGGAATTCCTCTCTGAAATTCACTACGACTTTGTCTACCCTTCTCAGATTCCCAGCTGCAGACTGTGGTGAGGGCAAACTTCCAGCTTCTGTAACGACTGCAGAATGGTCAGCTCTTGGGAAGAGCACTGGGCTTGGAGTAAGGAGAGCTGACTCCATGGAGGTTTTACCACCAGCAAGGAATCCTGACAAACTCAAATCCCTCGGAGCCTCTCTGGCATGTAGGGAGACCCCTCCAAACGCTATGACCCCAGATGTTTTGAAATCCACCAGAAAATGCTAGTCTCACTTTTATGGAAAACAGAGCACACCAAAAAAGAGTATCTCCAAAGTTATCAAAGCTAGGCAGCTATTAAGTCTGGATGACATGTAGCGGGTAAGAATGAGTTGCTCCACCCTGGTTCGGGACAAATTGTCTTACAACTTCTGCCAGAGCAGGAATTACCCAGATATTCGCACAGTGATTAACATCCTTGCCCTCCAAAGAACATGAGGACATTCTACAGACAGCCACATATCCTTCTAGTCTAGCCGTGGAATGTCTTATAATACTTAGCATTCAACAAACAATGACTGAGTGACCACATTATAAATATTGGGGTGTGGGGGTGGGGACACAGTACTGAACAAGACACAGGATCTGGCCTTAAAAATAACGAAACTGATGACCCCCGCCACCCACTTCCTTCCTCTGGCACTTAGCTCCTGTCCTCCGGACAAGAAAAAAGTCTGATTCTTCCCCAGGAAGATAAATTTCTGGGCCCTAGCAGCATTCTAAAGAGACATTGGGGGTATTGGGATGTCCACGTGCTAAATGGGGGAGGAAGGACGGTTCACATTGCTGCTAGGGAGATGACACAGACCCCCCATCACTGTTTTCCATGTCAGGCATCTTTCAGGGGGATGCCCGATGAGGAGAAATGGAAGTCCACAAAGTCTTCTGTGATGAGACACAGCTTCTCTCAGAAATGTCTAGAAGCCTCAGGAGGTGAAGGACTTTGTATGGGCTCTGCCCTGGCTCCGGGGGCTTAGCCAGCTCGTAACTATAGGGCGAGTGACATCCTTGACATTCTACTGACCAGAAGACAAACTGGGACAGAAATCAGTGAAAGAATGTGATTAACACCTGGAATCATGAGGGGGGTCAAGATGGCGGAAGGCCAGGTGACCACATTTCGGGGAGCTCCCTGAAGAGAGCTGAATTCCAGCAAAAAATGCTAGGGCTGGTTAAAAAGTTAGAGATCTGCTCCCCCCCCCCTTTTGTAAGTGCAAATTCTGACCAGATGAAATGACTTGTTTCCCATCATACCACCCACATCACTCAAGTAAAACACATATGAAATTTCTCTAACAAAATAATCTCTTGATTTAAATTTAATCTGTTCTTGACCATACACTCCACAGATCAATTTTCTATATTTATCCCATGAGAAGATGGGTATTAATAAAATTATTGAATTAGAGATTCCTTGCATTCTTCATTCACAAATATTTATTGTGTGCATACCCCATACAAGCCATAAAAAGGAAAGAGCAATTCACTTTGTGAAAAGTAGCCATTATAAATGCACTGCTCATGTAGAAACAAATAAATTTTAATAATGTAACTTTTCTCTTCTTTCTTTCTTCTTGGATACAGCAACTGGAATGGGTTAGACCTGAGTTTTTCATCTTTTTAGGTTAAGAGAATACCCAAAGGCCCCCCACACTTGATCTAGATGCTGAATTACACACCATGCCTGCATTCAAGATTTATTGTGACGAGACTCTGGAAGACTGGGTTCTCACTGGAAGTTCATTTGAAAGTGCTGAAAAGAACTTCTAATAGTTCTTACCTGAAAGAACCTAGCATAGAAGCTGCACCCAATAAGGAAGACCTTTTTTGACCACTACAGATCCTGTAATGTACATTCCTATCATCTGTGATAAATAATACTGATCGGGATTAGAAATACACCCTCAGCTTCCCTGCCTGGCTAGCACAGGGAGAAGGTGAGTGTGGGACTCTAGACCTGACAGATCCCAAGTGGATCTCTTCACTCTCTAGGTCTTGTCCACAGCCTTTGCTTTGGCCAGTTCCAGAGTGGGTCTTGGGGGCAGCTAAGTTTCAGGACCGGCGGATTCCATGCAGAGCCCCTCAGTGGCCTTGTTGAACTCAAAGGGTTGAGTGTCTAAGGGAAATCACATCAAACATTTTTCAGTTATTTACTCAAGTTAAAGCTGGCTAAAAATGAATTTCATAGACTGCTCTGAAGGGAAGCGAGGAGAGGAGGTGATGCTGAGGAACAGGAGTGGGAAGAGCAGGGGGTACTGTTGCCATTGACCAGCCCCGCCCACCCAAAGTGGCCCGGATGTAGATGAGCCTCAGCTAATTTGGCATCAGCTTGTGGGACCTACCTGTTCTTCTCCCATATCTGCCTCCCTGACCCTGTCTCTGTCCTCACAACAGGTGAGCCATGGATTTCCTGTGCCATAAGGACAGCTCTCCTCGATGGAGAGAAGCAGAAAAGAGGAGCATAAAGAATGGGGGGAAACAAAAGAGATGGGAAAGCACACAAAAGAACCAAAAAATGGAAAACAGCACAAGATCTCTCTCGCATCACTTCTTTGAATCCAGATGGTGGAGACTCGGTCCTGGCCAGGGCTGCTCCATGGAGATAAGCATTGCTAAGAGTCAGTAGGACTTGTGTCCTTTACTAGCACCGAGTTAGATCTGAGCACAATGGGGCATTTCTTTGCCAACACTAAGCATGTTAGCAGAATAGAAAGCAGACAATAGCAGCATGAAGCTCGCTCCACGCAGGCCTTGGGTCTTGTGGCCTTCAACACACCATATGTCATCTGTTCCCAGGTGCCAACGGTACAGTACCCTGTTAATCTGGGGTAAATTGGGTAAAATTTGGTAAGAAAATTTTTTTATCGGGCATTATATACCCCTCAAAAAATTGGGTAAAAAAGAAAATAAATGATGGCAACCAACTATGACAACACATTGATTATAAGATGCATTCAGTTTGGAGACGTCAAAATTTGTGGGAAAACGTGTGCCTTAGAATTCCTGCAGTACAGTCAAACCTAAACCCTTTGAGATGGCATTCAAGGCCTTCACGGTGGCCTCATTGACACGTCTAGGCTCAAGCCCAGGGCCTGCACTGTGGACCAACACTTCAGTCAGACCTGCTTCTCCTCTGTTGGCACACTTGCCCCTTCTCAGCTCTGGGCCTGGGTCAATGCTGCCCCTTCTTCCCAGAAGGCAGACCTGGGCCCCAGTCTCTCCTCTGAGCCAGTCTGACTCTTTGACTCATCCTCATTATGGTCCTCACTCTTTATCTCCACAGCACAATTCTGAGTATTCCAAGATTTGGCTCTTTTTCTAGGTCATGAGCTCCCCGAGGAAGATAAGACAATAGTTAACATTTACTGGGTATTCACTCTGTGCTAGGTAAGACAAGTGTATACTCCACACACACTCCAAATGCAAATGGGCGCCATCTTATGGAATGAGGGAAACATCCAGATGGAGGTCTGCCCAATTCACACAGGTGACTGACCAGGTCTAGTACTGAGTCAAAATGGGATTCAAACCCAGGTCTCGGTGACATCACTGCGCCATTTTGAATCCTGTTGGATCTGAGTGGCCTCAGCACCAGCATCACACATGGCCTGGACTGAATACTCAGTCAATGCATGTGACAAGGATGATCAATCCATCATGGAATCTTCCTTTGGCATCGATATGGCTTGAGGAGACCATCTAAGCCTTGCTCTGTCCCTTGCTCTTCCTCTTCCCCATAACATCAGGAGGAATCCCTGCCATTGGGGAATTTATGATTATGAATAAAACACAGACTTTGAGGCATAGCTGAAAAGTAAGGAAAGAGGCAACTCCATAAAACTCCATAAAACATAAAAACAGTAACCCTGGATAAACGTAGGAATAACAATGCTGAACTTAACAACAGAATCCAGGAACCCAGAGTAATATACTTGGGCAAATGAAGGTTCTGTGAATATAATGAGTTACAAACAGATTAAATTTAGCTATAAGATAAACTGCTTCTGGGATTCTTGCTGTGGGTGTTATAAATTAAGCTGGGCTTTAAAGTATCACACTATAGACAAGTGTGTTTTAATAAACTTGAGAATACCACCCAAGGAAGAGTCTGCCTCCCACTTCACTGGCTGGGATGTTTGTGGGTACAGAAGAGAAGCCGGCCTTCCTGATGGTTCCCCCCAGGCCAGAGTGAGGGTAACCTCTAACTTCTGCACATGGATTTACAGACAAGGGACCCAGGGTGAGCCTCCCTAGGAAGATGTTTGTGAAGTCTCCTGGGGAAAGGGTAAGGAGAATAGCACTCAACATTGTAGTGTTAAGAATCAATTTACAGGGGTAAGAGTTTTTTAAAAAAAATATATTTTATTTATTTCTTTTGAGAGAGAGAGAGAAAATGAGAGTGGGGGAAGGGGCACTGGGAGAGAGACTCTGAAGCACACTCCCCACTGAGTGTAGAACCTGCCACAGGGCTCAATCTCACAACCCTGAGATCACGACCCGAGTTGAAATCAAGAGTCAGGTGCTTAACTGAGTGAGCCACCCAGGTGCCTGAGACTTTTTTTTAAAGGTTAGAAACACATACTGTAAAGAGAAGAAAGGAAGCTACTTGGAAATAATAAAGAGTCGGTGGGGTATACTCTTTTGATGGAAAGTCCTTTTAAAAAAGACGAATTGTGGTAAAATCCACATAATGTAACACTGACCATCACAACCACTTTTTAAGTGTATAGTTCAGCAGTGCTGAGCACACTGGCAAAGCTCTGGAACCGTCACCACTGTCCCTCCCCAGAGCCCTTCATCTTGCAGAACTGAAACTCTATGCCCACTGAAACACGAATTTCCCATTCTTCCCTACCCCCGGCCCCTAACAAACCTTCTTTCTGTCGGGAAAGTTCTTTTTAAAGGAACCACTTAATAATCATATGGCACTTCTCTTTCAAGAGGGAGCCTAAAGTATTTCTGAAATGTTCCCCCTTTGAAGAGGGAAGGGTCATCCTTCCAGAGTCCTCTGGCTTGGAGAAATACTGGTTCAGAGAGCAAGCGGGAAACTGAGGCTTGCCACGGAGCAGCGAGTAGGTTAAGGGCACTGGATGAGAAATACTTCATTTGGATACACAGCTGCCACCTTGCCTCCCATCCACCCATGGCTCCCGTAATACTCACTGCTGGCCAGACAACTGTGCCTCATCAGGATGGCACAAAGGCAGCTGCTGCCCAGAAGAAGAGTAGATTTATAAGCCTCCTGGAAATCACCTGTCCCTTCACATGGGAGACAAGTCACCTGGATGAACTCAAAGCAAAAGTGGATAATACATGTTAGGCACTCAGCGTGCCCCCTAGAAATGATCATTTCCCACATGTGCCATGATATGATAAAGGACTTCCCATCCCACAAGACATTTGGAACATTCAGAACTCTGAGCTCTCTGGGGGACGGAGGGAGACCATTGCAGGAAAGGATCACGTAGTCTCAACTCCCAGAGCACAAAGACCACACGCCTCGCCTACTTTCTGCACTCAGACATAGTCGGTGCTAGCCCCTGCCAGCGAGGGCCAGCGTCCATACCCTCGCCCTTCCTCTCTGTGTTCATTTTCAGCTTCCCTCTTCCTTTATGTTGTCCCACTGTCTACGTGCCTGGTTCGATGCAGATTCCCAAGAGCTGTTCATCAAAACATCTTGTATTTCTAGCTCTGTCCTCAAAGTGCTGTCATGTCACTGTTTGTATTACAATTTAATTATGCGTCAAGGAAGCAGATGGCTGAGAAGAACTCACTTTTCAGTGAAAGAGGAGATAACAATATCCAAGACATGTGAGGATCCTGTGTCTAAAGCCACAGCAACACATACCTTAGCTGGGTGAAACCCTCCTCTAGTAAGAGAGATGAGGCTCTTTGGCGTCTTATCTCAACTTTGTCCGTCATAAATATTTCCCCAACAGAATAGGTGCCAGCATTGGATAAATGTTATTGCAGTGAACAAATGGGTGAATGTACCCATATATTTGGCTAGATCTTAGAGGTTTAAAATAACTCCTGCTGGGGAGGGCTATAGGTGTGAAAGTAGGAAATCCGTTGACGAGCAAAGTATTTAAAGGAATAATCCACAAGTCTATGGTGAACTCTAATAAGTTGAACAACTGTGGGGGCTTGTCACATTAACATCTGTCTCTTGCTTGTCTCTTGAGGGCAGGAAAACTCAAATTCACCTTGTCCACTGAGCTCTCCTATACACAGACATGTTATGTCGCATCTACAATGGTAACAACTACCTGGCTGGCGATGAATCGCTGTTGAATGAATGAATGAATGAATGAATGAATGAGTCCACAAGAGCATCTGCCAGAACTCCTAGGGAAAGAAATGAGATAGTCTACGGTTCTAACACACATGAGTTCAGGCCAGCCAGTTGCTCTGGGAACTCCCCAGAGTCGTGCCCTCTAAATCTTCTGGGCTCTGCTCACCCTCCCTCCAATAACCATGACTACGGGATGCTCCTGGCAGGGCCCCAGGGGCTCCTGTGTTCCGCCCCAAGAGTAACTTTGCTAGCAGTGCCAGAACAGCCCAGCCTCACGGACGGGCCCAGCTGGACCATAAATTGTACGGACAGAGATAAAGACACACATGTTCTCTTGGCTCAGAGACTTCGGTGTGGCACGTTACCCTCCCCTCTGCCAGGCCAGCATGAGAGTTCCCATGGCTTCCCCTTTCCTCCACTTTTTCTCCGCTCCCACTCGATCCCTTTCTCCTCTTTCCCCATCTGCTGCATGAGCCAGAAGCCTCCTATAATTCCTGGTCACTGGAGCTGCATATCATTCCAGAGCCGGTACAGCAGGCTGTTTGTTGGGATGACCTTGAAATGACCTTCTCACTGGGTCTGAGTCTCTGTGCTGGTCTAGACAGACAGACAGACAGCTGAGGGCAGATGAAAGGCTTGCAAGGTCAAGTCTGTGGATCCCAATCCAGACGCTGCTGCTTGCTCTATGGGTGACTTTCGAGTTGTTTGATCTCTCTGAGCCTTGCAAAATAATGCAAATCTCATAGGATGGTTGCAAATCACCAAATGAGATATCTCAAGGTTTTAATTAAACTTAGCATTTCTAGCATGCCTTGAAAGGTTCAAAGTATCTTCATACCTTTGGATCATCTAGAGGGAGGAAAGTGAGTATTTTAACTCAGTTTTTTTAGGAAAAATATTGTTTTAAAAAGCATTCACAAATATCATGTGACTTGAGCAACTCCGTAATAGAGGAGGCAGGGCGAGGACCCAGGTTATCAGGTTCCCTCCAGGGATAATTCCATCCCTTTCTCTGGAGAGCAGGTCCTGTGACTGAGAATTTTTGTGGTAGGTCTGTTTTGCAAACATGCTGAAAGGTTGTAGAACAATTGGGAAAACTTTGTTCTCCCTTTGCGGCCACTAGATTTCAACCTGTTAGACTCCACAAAAGGACATGCTATCCTTCATTTATGCGTTATGCCTCAGTTTCCCTGTCTGCCCAGCACGGTGGGGGTAGGTGATGCTTAGAGATTAATTCTGGCTGAAACACACACACACACACACACACACACTTTACTAAAAATTTGGACCAGTATGGGCTCCTGAAGGATGTGGTCTTGCCAAGGTTCAGGTAGATACTATTGATGAGCTGTCTATTATTCAGAGCCTGAATGAAAAGGTGAGGTATTTTTGATGGCTCTCTCAGTGGGTGGTGAGCTTTGTTCAGCACTAAGATGAGGCGAAGTGAACGGCCGGAGAGGGATAAACTATATTCCTCTGCTGACCTTAGCAAAGATGATAAAATATAAGTATCATGGATGTTACCCTGATGCATTGTTCTCTTTCTTCGCTAATCATCACTTGGGACAATTAGCGGATAGAACAAGGCCATAGAAAACGTCCTGGATTTTTCGCCAGCCCTTTACCGCCTCCCCGGTGGGAAGACCTGGGATAGGCAGCATCAGAGCACTCGCAGCTGAAGCCTCTCCCCACAAAGGAGAAACTGAGGGCACAGGCAGATTCTTCTTTTCTAGTCCAGTAAGGTTTCTGGGAAGAGCTCAAGGGCCCACGTGGGGCAGGAAGCTGGGATGCATCTCCATGACAACCACCCAGGCCCAAGGCCAGTTTCATCACCTGGAAACGAAACAAGACACAGACAGACGAAGGGAGAATTTGTTGGGAAGTTTGGCATCTCCTAAGGGGAAGCCCCTTTGTATGCGGGTATGCAAGTTTGTGGATGAGTGTCTGCATTGGGAGGGACGAAGGGGAAGAAAAGAAAGGAGACAAGAACCGACAAGATCAGTGCTGGCTCGGTGAAGAGACTTTGCTGCCTCCAAAAAGAGCTGTCCAAGATGGCTAAGCCGGAAGTGTGGCTCGGTCACAGAGGAGAGGCAGTCTAATCTGAGGACCTAGCGCTGAGCAGGTTGCCCAGAGGGACAGGCACGTGTGCTCCTAGAAGAGTCTGCACACCACATCTGAGAGCTGGGGGGTGGGGGAAGGCAATTACTCCAGAACATGCAGATAGAGGCAGAGCCCAGAACCTCCACCCAGGCTTCTAACTCTCAGGCCAGGCTGTCCTTGTTTTTGCTGTTGGCTTTACTTTCTCCTTCTCCCTTTTGATAGCTTTTCCAGGCAGCTTTGCCCTACAGAAGCACCTCAGTGCTCCCAGCATGTTCGTCTTAACCAGATTTCCCCTGCAAGGGAGCACGGACGGGGGCCAGTCAGATGCTGCAATCTGGTGCCTCCTCAGGCTCGGCTCTTCTGGGAGAAGCGCGATAGGGCAGAAGGTGCAAATTTCATTTGCCTTGCAGTTTTTCCTTAGGTTGGTGCTGGAGGAGTGATTTATGGGGTCAGATGTGTCAGACACACCCCAGTCCTCCTCCTCCACCACCAGCCCACTACTCAGAGGGAAAGACGGGGGGTGGAGGGGTCGGATGGCCTGGGTTACAACCCGGGCCCTACCACTTGCTGATCTTATAAGCTTGCCCTCATAACCCCTTTGCCTCAGTTCTCTAATCATTAATACACGGGTAATAACACGAACCACATGGGCCTATGATGTTGCTAGCAACCCTCCTGTGGCCTTGAGGGAAGCCGGGTCAAAGGACACAGCAGGCCGCTCTGAGCTCGGGAGCACATGCATGGCGGGGGGGGGGGGGGGGGGGGGGGCGGAGGGGGCCCATCCATCCTTCTCCTTCCAAACCTGGTCGCTTCTGCCTCAGTGTTTCCCAAACTTTTTTGCGTCATGACACACACAGTAAGGTCATAATATTGGTAGGCTCTGCTGAGGTAAATGGGAAGGTTGCTCACAGAGGCAGGTGGATGGCTCCAGGGGTCTAGCTGCCCCAGGCCCCAGGGCTATGGGGATCAATATCGAGGCACACAGCCTAGATAGGGGCCGGCCAAGAAAGCAAACGAGAGGTGAGGGGAGATGGAGGCAGGTTGGAGAGGCCCAGACCCCAACATGAGGGAAATTCTGGGCACTTATCATTTAGGATTATTTAGACCAAACCCTGCTAGACAAGGCAGAGAGGGTTACCTGGTTTGCTCCTGCCTATGGGACCCACCTGCAGTCTTGGGGGAGGGGCAGCCCTCCTTCCATTTCCTGCTCACTGTGCTATGGGAGGGAGATGGGATGTCTAGTGGGGAAGCTCCCATCACACCCACCACAGACCAGCATCACCCAAGGAACAGCACCCCACTCGGAGACGCACCCTCTGTGATCCTGAGAAGCTAACTCCGGCTGGTTTGTCTATAAAGCACGAGGAGCTAGCCAGGTTTCCAAGCCCGAGAGATCTGCCAAGGACAATAATGGCCACAGTGAGCCATCTATTAAAGGACCAAACATTTGGGCTTTTCTTGAAAGATTTTTTTCCCCCAAAATAAAAGGGTTGTTTAGCTCTTTTTCTCTCTCTCTCTTATCGGCACCTTTCAACCCGGGAGCTGCCGAAGAAGTTAGAAGCCGGGGCTATGTATAGAAACCACATCACTCACTACTGAAATAGAGAGCAGCAACTCCCTCCCCCACACCAGTTTGAGACAGAAGAGAGAGCAAGCAGGTGTAGCCCAAACAGAGGAAAGGGCAGGGGTGGGGCGGGTAGAGAGGTCACCAGAGCATGGCATGGTGTGCAGAGGGGTCTTACGTGGTACGTTGCCAAGGATGGGCACTGCCAAGAGCTGAAGCACATTTGTGATAGAAGGAACTGCCTCAGGGCACCTCAGTCCTGCTCCTGGATGTACTTTACCATATTTGGAAAGACCCTCAGGGACAAGAAATTTGATAGATTCCCATTCCAATGTTTCACGACCCTGACAGCAAAGGAGCTCTTCCTAATAACTAAGATACAGGCAGCTTCGCCCTGTTTAAATGCATTTTTCCTTCTGATATCTTTAGTGGAGTTGGGGAACAGCTGGTCACCATCCACTACATAATAACCCCTCTTATATTGAAGATGGCTATTATGTCACTCTTCACCCTTTGTTTCTTCTTGTTAAACAAACAAACAAACAAACAAAAAACCCCTCCAATTTCTTTATCTTAGTGCCAAATGCCTTTTTCTTTGTCCCACTCATCCCAATCTATCATCACCCTCCTTTTCTTTATCAAGTTATGGTCTTTCTCCTGACCCTGTTGTAGAATTGGTAGGGCACCTGTAAATATCAGCCCCCCTCCCCATAGTAGCGTGAAATGGAGGTCGAAGTGTGAGAACAGGGGGAGGGAAGGGGGCTGAGTTGTGTGGCTTCCCCTTTACAAGCTAGCTGCTCTCCCTAGTGTCTCTCAGCCTTCATGGCCTGAGAAAGTAGCTCAGCCTCAAATCACAGATCTGGAAATGAAGATTCAGATAAATTAAGTCACCTGTTCAA